>JBBPBT010001178.1:8089337-8121643 GCA_037974875.1 Cicer bijugum | reverse complement strand
CAAAAAGTTCAGTGATATTAAATTTTTATTTTATTTTAAATTTAATATATTATTTTAAAAAATTTAACTTTATATGACATTATATTTAATTTTTTTATTATAATATACTTAAATATGTCAAAAATTAATATATAATATTATGATTAAATTATTAAAAGATTAACAAATTTATATTTAATAAAGTTCAAAATTTAATATATAATTATAATAATAATAATAAAATTAATATTATTCATATTTACTTAAATAAGTTATTTAAGTCGATTTGATAGGACTAAACGACTTTTATTATTATTTATAGTTTGATATTTTTAATAAAATAGATTCATATATAAAAGAACTTTCACTTCTTTTATTTTAAAAAATAGTGATATGACAAATAAATTTTTGATCTAATTTATTTTCACTCTTACTTATAACATTTATAAATTTCTTTTGCTGGATTATTCATTAACGCAATAATATTCTAGCTATAATAAATCAATGGAGACCATTATGATCCCAATTCATGTCAATATTTATAAGTGCTGCAAATTAAAAAATTTAATAATAATAGTTGAATATTATAAGTGCTGAATATTTTAAAAAATATTTAAATCTCTAACGATCACATTTGAAAAATTAAAAATAATAGTTGAATATTTGGAAAATTAATAATAAAGTTGAATATTTTAAAAAATTAATAATCTATAATTTCATGAAAAAATAAGACAAATTTTAATATGGATTACAGTTCATCATAGAACAATATTTGAAAAATATTTAAATCTTTAACGATCATATAAGTCGTTGTTGCGGCCTAAAATTTTGAGTTTTTCTCGAATTCAATGGAGTCGCCACCAAAATTTATTTTAAAATATGGAAAATATTGGGAAAACCTTAAAAATGTAAAAAAAAAAAAATGGTCTTTGAAATTAGATTTTGAGTTCGGGAGTCAATTATGCGTATGGAAGGTATTAGCACCCTACGACATCCGTTAAAAAATAGTTATCTATAATTAATTGTGCGAAATTATATCAACTTAAATATATATATTTTTGTTTATTATTAAATATGAATATAAATTATTATTTATATATGTAGTTTTTTGAGATAAAAGTGTGTTAAAAAAACAAGTAAAAAAAGTTTTTATTATTGTGCTTGACAAAAGTGTGATCTTGCTCATACGTATCTCCCAGTGCGATTGAGAAACAAAGCTACGTAGTTCTTGGTAGAAAATGTGGATGTGTTGATTGCTTTTAAATAAATTGCATTTTGTTATTTAAAAAAAGTTAATTTTGACAAATATAACGAAAACTTGCTGGATTTGAATAATTATTTTAAAATATAAATTTTAAGACGATCGAATTATACAACTCGTGTCTCAAAATTCAAGGAGTAAAAAAATGTCACATCTAGTTTAATCCTCTTAAGAATATTTTATTTTTTATTTTTAAGTTGAATTTTAAAACAAACAAATAGTTTAATTTGTACATTAACAGCTCCAAGATTAAAAAATAATAATAATAATTAAATAAATTTTAAAAAATAAGTTTTAGAGTTATCAAAATATATAATTTGTATTATGTAACTTTGAGAATAAAAGATTTTAATTAACTTTAAATAATTTTTATGATTAATTTGTTTATGATTTTTTAGTTTATTAATTTATTTGTGATTATGAGATTTAAAACCATCAAATTGTTACAATTTGTGTTCTAATAACTCAAAGATTAAAAAGATGTCACATCTAGTTAATTTTTAATAAAAAATTTATTATAATTTATTTTTATTTTTCTTTTTAAAATAAAAATTCTGAATATTAAATAATGTTTAATAGATTCTTCGAAATAAAAATAGTAATAAACACGAAAATAAAAATAGCAAAAATAAAAATGTATAGACTTACAACTTAATCTATTAAATAAAAAAATTATATTAATTATAAATATAATCCTCTTTTAATATATTTTGTAAATAAGTAAAAAATTGTTATAATATAAAATAAAGGACATTTATTACTAGTTAACTGTGTACATAATTTTTTATAACAAACATAATTAATTATATTAAACATAACAAATAATAATTTAATGAAATTAATGTCCTATCCATTAATAAAATTAAAGCACTACCTATGTCTAAGCAAACTAGGGAAACGGATCTTAAACTTCCGAATAGAGCAATCCTCTCAAGCGAAATACTCACACCCATTTCAAACGCAAAATTTTAGGCAAACCAAGCAATATACTTCACCCCAATAAACACACAACATTTAGCCAAACCACTGTAAACAAAAACTCATGCCTTTCCGATGCGGGTGAAGATGGTGTGTGGTCGTCTCTTTGATCGGTGTTGTTAAAATGGGTTTGAATATCCTTTAGCTATGGATATGTGTTTGATGGATCTGAGTTTGTTGAATCGGTTTGATGGATCTGAGTTTGCTGGATCTGGGTTCGATAAATCTGGGTTTGTTATGGGTAGGGGTGGGAATAGGCTAGGCCAGACCAGACTTTGAAAGACCTGAGTCTGGCCTACGATTTATTTTTTCGGTCTAAGCCTGGTATCATAGGCTTTTTTTTTTTGTCTGACCTGGCCTTTTTAATAGTGTGGTCTAACCTGGAAGCCTTTTTAAAAGTTTTTTTAAACGCAACCATTATTACCTTTTAAATAAATAAGAAACAATTCCTGAGTGATTGACTAATTGAACGTTACCAAATATTAAATGACTACTAAATATAGAACCACTGCCGAAAATGGAATGACTACTGAATATGGAATGATTACTAAATGATAGCCTAATTGATAGATTTTAAAATAGAAAATAATATTATTAATATAATAATAAAAAATAATATTAATAAATAATAATTATATATAGGCCGGTCTGTCAGGCCTAATAGGCTTTTTTATAGGGAAACAAATAATGTTTTCATTAATCGTACAAATACATGTTTTTCTAAGAAGACAAACATGTATTTCATTTCCTTCAGTTCTGGATTTTGTATTGTTACTCAGCCAAAAATTAATTGGATTTTACATTGTTTTTCTAACAATTTTAAGCAAAATATGATTTTAGGAAAGAAATTTTTTCTGACATTCTATGTGTTACAAGTAATCTCTTTATTAAGTTACAAAGTAAATTAAATTAGTGAAATAACCAGTTTATCACAGGATCTTAAGAAGACAAACAAGATAAAAGGGTGACATAGGGAAGGAAACATGTTTTTGTTGCTGTGAATCGTGTGTTGGTGAGGCTGTCAAGGAAACGTGTTGGGTGGTAAAATGAGATTGAAAAAGACTTGTGTTGTTGCTTGCAGCAGGTTGAAAGAGTTGTAATGTAACATCCCGACCCTCTAGCGTTACCGACAATGTTACCTCACGAGCTTCTCGCCCTCCCCCTTTCCCTCCTCAATTGAAAATCTGTCGAGTTTTTTCCTTCCGTGAGCTCCATTGGTAGTGGGATTGTGATTAGGCGGTACTTATCCCCTAGGTACCGAGCTCGAATCCCACGGAAGACAAAAACTCGTCAGATTTCCAATTGAGGGGGGAGGGGGAGAAGTTTTTACAGTTTCTTTTTTGTTTTAAAATTATTTTATTTTTTATTTTTTTGTAAAATAATAATAATTTAAGATTTTTTATAATAACTATAAAATATTTATTAAATATATTATTATTATTATTATAAAATATTTATTAAATATATTATTATTATTATTAAAATAATTTAAAATTATTCGGACAAAAATTAGGTAATACAGCTGCCCTATTTAATTATATTTTACGTGGTACAAAGATAATTAAATATAAGGACCTAAATTTTGTTCAAAATATTTATTAAATATATTATTATTATTATAAAATATTTATTAAATATATTATTATTATTATTATTATTATTATTAAAATAATTTTAAATTATTCGGACAAAAATTAGGTAATACAGCTGCCCCTATTTAATTATATTTTACGTGGTACAAAGATAATTAAATATAAGGACCTAAATTTTGTTCAAAGTATAAAAGTAATGTTGGTGATTGGCAAAAATAAATATAAAAAAATATAAAAAAATGACTTAGACCAATGGTTTAGGGACGCAAATAAAAAAAAATGATCGTCTTCAGATTATCGATGATCGTCATCTGATTGCTTACCGATGCGTTGATCGATGTAGATAAAATGATCGTCTTCGGATTGGTTACTGATGCGTTGATCGATGATCGTCTTCGGATTGTTTTTTGATGGGTTGATCGATGTTGATAAAATGATCGTCTTCGGATTGGTTACCAATGCGTTGATCGATTGATATAAATAAAATGATGACTAAACCAAACATAAGTTTAAAATTTAGAATGTAAATAAAATGAGATAAATTTGTTTTATTTTTATTTTTATTTTTAAAAGGAAGCATGTATGTGGTAATGCAAACCTAAAATGAAAAATGTGACACAAAAGTTGTTGAATATAAATAAAATATACACATAAGATATGCATGATTAACTCATTATGCATGATATAAGGAGTTGTTGAATATATGTAAAATATGAGTGAAGACGCATAAATCGTGTGTGAGTATTTGAAAAAAATGTAAGATGCATGCAATGAAGATAAATTCCTTTTAATTAATTTTTTTATATTGTTTTATTGTTTTTTATTTTGGTTCCCCCGATCCTTATTTGACTTTATACACTTATAAGATTCAATGGATCAACGACGATAACAATCATTCTTTACATGATGACTCTAGTATATCTTGTGTAATCACTTTTTCTTGAGGCCAATCAAATATGCATTATTTAAAATATTTACCCCTCATTTTTTTATACACTCATATATCTCGAGATCCCATGTAAGTTTTCAAGCGTCAAAATTTTTAAAATTTTTTATTTATTTATATTTTCACATATTTGCAATTCCAATATTTATTATCATAAAATAACATTTTAAAATACTAGAACAAATCAACAATGAAAATGAATTAATTTAGAAATAGTGTAAGGTACAACATCAAATGACAACATTGGAAAATGTACATTTATTACATTGAAAACAAAACTAATGAGACCGAGATTACAATATGGTGAATGTGTTTAGCTTTAGTGGGAGATATAACAAACACTAGTCATTCTTGTAACTTAGAACTTCTAAGAATAATAACTGCCCTAGCTTGAAATGCTTGATCTTTTTGTTATCCCTAACTTTTGCATGGACCGCTCTTCTAAGTTTTCAATCCATCGGGATGCTTTAATTTTTGCTTAGGTCGCCTTTTTAGGTTTTCAACCTAGCGAGCCCATTTTTTTTTATTATTATTTTTTTATGCATAATATTTCTTGACTGCATCTGAGTTTACTGGAAGTGGAAGCTCATCTCCATCCATTTATGCAAGTATCAAAGCTCCCCCAGAGAAAGCTTTTTTCACAACATATGGTCCTTTGTAGTTCGAACTCCACTTTCCTCGAGAATCCTGTTTTATGGGCAATATTTTCTTTAACACTAAGTCTCCTTCTTGAAACTCTCGAGGTCGAACTTTTTTCTCATAGGCATTTTTTAGTCTTTTTTGATATAGCTGACCATGACACAAAGCTATCATTCTTTTTTCTTCTATGAGATTCAATTGGTCATATCATGATTTAACCTTCTCTGCTTCGTCTAGTTTTGTTTCCATCAAGACTCTGATCGAGGGAATTTCAACTTCAATGGGAAGTTCTATAGCCATGTAATGCAAAGGGAAGCATTTCATGTCAATCCTTATATGTCTCCACCATCTTCTGTATGATCTTCTTGATATTCTTATTTGCTGCTTCTACAGCCCCATTCATTTTCGGACGATATGGAGAAGAATTATGGTGCTGAATTTTGAAACTATCACATAACTCTTTCATCATTTTTTTTTTGTTTAGATTAGTCGTATTGTCAGTGATTATCTTATTTGGCAAGCCATATCGACAAATCAATTCTCTTTTGATGAATCTGACAACCACACTTCTCGTCACATTGGCATAAGAAGTAGCTTCAACCCATTTTATGAAATAATCAATAGCTACTAGGATAAATAGGTGTCCATTTGAAGCCTTAGGCTCGATGAGTCCAATAACATTCATTCCCCACATTGAAAATGGCCATGGTGATATTAAAACATTCAAAGAGGTGGGTGGTACATGTACTTTATCAGCATAGATTTGACATTTATGACATTTCTTTACGTGACTAAAGCAATCGGATTCCATGGTCAACCAATAATAGCCAACCCTTAAGATTTTTCTTGCCATTGCGTGCCCATTTGCATGAGTTCCGAAAGAACCTTCGTGAACCTCTTGGATGATTTTCTCTACTTCTTCTTTATCCACACATCTAAGGAGAACCATATCATGATTTCTCTTATAAATCACATCCCACTTAAGAAGAAGTTCATTGACAATCTTCTTAAAACTCTTTTGTCGTTCTCTGAAATACCCAATGGATATTCTTTATTCTTAACATATGATTTGATGTCATAAAACCACATCTTGCCATCAAACTCTTCTTCTATTGATAAGCAATATGCAGGTTTATCTCATTGTTGAATTTTTATGACCGGCATGTCCTGATTAGTGGTTATTTTGAACATCGAAGACAAAGTGGCCAAGGCACCAGCTAATTGGTTTTCTTCTCGAAGAATATGGTGAAAAGTAATCTTCTCAAAGTATTCTGCCAATTCTTTGATATGGGTGTGATACGGAATCAATTTGGAATCTCGCGTTTCCCACTCTCCTTTCGTTTGATGGATGACCAACAATGAGTCTCCATATACCTCAAGAAATTTTACATTTGATTCGGTAGCAGCTTTAATGCTCATAACACATGCCTCATATTCTGCAATATTGTTTGTACAATCAAAACACAACCTAGCCGTAAATGGAGTGAACTGGTTCTCAGGGGAAATCAAAATGGCTCCAATTCCATGCCCTAACGCATTAGAGACACCATCAAACACCAACGTCCATTTTTCTTTATCAGATGATTCAGTCTCTTCAAATAAAGTCATTATGCCTTCATCGGGGAATTCACACTGCATTGATTGATAATCTTATACCGGTTGTTGGGCCAAATACTCTGATAGTGCGCTTCCTTTGATAGATTTTTGTGTAACATATACCAAATCGTATTCTGATAACAACATCTGCCAACGGGCAATTCTTCTAGTAAGAGCAGGTTAATCAAATATGTACTTAATTGGGTCCATTTTAGACACCAACCAAGCTGTATGACATAACATATATTGCCTCAATCGACGAGCAGCCCATGCCAATGTGCAACATGTTCGTTCAAGTAGTGAAAACGTTGTTTCACAATTGGTGAACTTTTTGCTCAAATAATAAATAGCATGTTCTTTCCTACCAGATTTGTCATGTTGTCCCAGTACACGTCCCATTGACTCATCAAGTACTGTAAAGTACATAATAAGCGGTTTCCCAAGAACAGGAGGTTCTAAGACGGGAGGTTTTGATAAGTACTGCTTAATCTTTTTGAAAGCCTTTTGACAATTCTCATTTCATTCAACCTTTTGGTCTTTGCGCAACAATTTGAAAATCGGCTCGCATGTAGCTGTGAGATGTGATATAAACCTCACAATGTAATTCAATCTACCCAAAAAGCCGTGAACTTCTTTTTCCGTGCATGGAGCTGGCATTTCTTGTATAGCTGTTACTTTATTTGGGTCTATTTTTATCCCTTTTTGACTAACGATAAACCCAAGTAATTTGTTGGATCATACACCAAAAGTGCATTTAGCAGGGTTTAAATGGAGTTTGAACTTCCTTAGTCGCTCAAACAACTTTTGAAGGTTAATAACATTGTCTTCTTTTGTCCGAGATTTTGCAATCATATCATCAATGTAAACCTCTATTTTCTTATGCATCATGTCATGAAACAAAGTTACCATTGCTCTTGGATAGGTTGCCCTGACATTCTTCAATCCAAATGGCATCACTTTATAGCAGAAATTCCCCCATTGTGTGATGAATGTAGTTTTCTCCATATCTTCGGGAGCCATCTTGATTTGATTATACACGGAGAAACCATCCATAAAGGATAAAAGAGAGTATTGACCAGTGCTATCTACCAGGACATCAATATGAGGCAGAGGAAAATCATCTTTAGGAC
Source organism: Cicer bijugum (assembly GCA_037974875.1). Taxonomy (NCBI): domain Eukaryota; kingdom Viridiplantae; phylum Streptophyta; class Magnoliopsida; order Fabales; family Fabaceae; genus Cicer; species Cicer bijugum. The sequence goes on along the minus strand of JBBPBT010001178.1, from coordinate 8,113,522 downwards.
TAGCTTTATTTAAATCCTGATAGTCAACACAAATTCGAACCTTTCCATCTTTCTTTGGAACTGATACGATATTAGCCACCCATTAAGGATATTTTGCTACTGCTAAGAAATGCATAATTAGTTAAAAAATACATAATTACTTTGAACATGAATTAACAAACACGGGAAACTTGAGGATATTCCAATTGTTGAGACTGGTGTTTGGAGGACAAGAGTACACTAGCTTGAGGGTGTCATCATCAACATGATCCTCTTCCATAATAGCCACTTGATGAGCATATATTATTCCGGCGCTTTGAAAAGTTTGGCGAATCTCACAAATAAGAATCATCTGTGAATTTGGTATCCAGATTTCTCGTTTTCCCTTCGCAATCTTTTCTTTATCAGCTTGAGTAGGTACATATCCCAACCCGTACATATTGTTCTTTTTTGGTATTTCAATCAACTTCCCCAAATTAACAAAAACACCTCCTTCTAACATGGATTTGGTTGACTTCAATGATGTGGTAGATAGTTTTGATTCTTTTAAACGATATTTTTCACTCATGAAGACGACATTGGCAATTTCTAATGCTTGAAAGGAAGTCTTTATGGCTTCCTCCATGTTTTCAATGTAGCCTGTAGAAGATAAATGACTTACTATCATATCTTCTTCCCCATATATTATTATCAGCTTAGTATTCACTATAAACTTTAGCTTTTGATGGAGGGTTGATGTCGCTGCTCTAGCAGCATGAATCCATGGTCTCCCTAAAAGACAAATGTATGTCGGTTTAATATCCATCACTTTGAAGGTTATCCCAAAGATATGGAGTCCAATTTGAATTGGCAGGTCAATCTCACCAACAACTTGTCTTCAAACAGGCTCCCTCAACAAATAGTTTTGACAGTGTTGATTTAGGCATGACATTTAATGATGAACCATTATCTACTAGCACTCGTGCAAGAATATGATCGTGACACCTCACAGAGATGTGCAATGCTTTATTATGTTATGTCCCTTCAGCTGGTAGTTCATTATCGCTAAAACTCAGGCAAGTACTAACAGTGATGTTACCGACAATTCCATCAAACTTATCAACAATGATATTGTGAGTAACATGGACCTAATTTAAAACTTTCATTTGTGCACTTCTATGTGCTTCAGAGTTTAATAACAAGGAGAAAACTGATATCTTGGAAGGGGTTTGATTTAGCTGATCCACCACCTTATATTCACTTTTCTTGATAAACTTCAAAAATTCCTTAGCTTCTTCTTCAGACACCGTTTTTTTACTAGTTTCTTGTCCTTTTATGGAATGACACATATTTTCTTTCCCTTTTTCCCCCTGAACCTCCTTTTTCCTAAGTTGTTCAGGAGTGTAAACTCGACCACTCCGAGTCATTCCACCAATCCGTGAGATGTTAGTGACATCAAATCCTTTAGGTTCACAACCATCACTTGGATGAGGATTGGCCAAGTGAGATGTGACTTCGTATTTCCACGGTACCGCCTTGGTATTTCCATAAGGAAAAGGGGTTGGTGCTTGGACAATTATTGCATTTGGCTTGCTAGGAATTGGCTTAAGATTCCCTTTTTTTGTAAAGAATTTCCAATGGTTTTGGGAAAGATATATCATTTTCCACGCACGACCCCATGGTGAACACAAGATCATCTATTGCATATTGGCCTATCCCATCTTCAATGACATTGACAGAGGCATCGTTGTGGCCCAGCAAAGGATTACTCCCTATGTTGGGACCGCCTTCCTTGAAGGTAAGCCATTTTACATTAATTAATTCTTGCACTTTAGATTTTAGAGCTTGACAATCTCCAATGAAATGCCCAACGGCTCCTGCATGATATTCACATTTGGAATTTGGATTTTACCATTTTAGAAATGGTGGTTCAAGAGGTTCCATTGGTCTTATGACTACCATTGAATTTTGAAGTAAATGAGGGCAACAATTGGCTATATGTGACGGGAATTGGATCAAAACGGGTTATCCTTTTTTCTCGATTGACAGGTGGTCTATAGTGATTTGAGATTGGGTTCTGGTTCCATTCATTTTGTGGGGAAAAATGTGGTAGGTGGTGGTTGATAAAAAGGTGGTCTTGAAGGGTGATATTGAGGGTATGAAACTTGTGTGGTTGCAGCCACATATGGATAAGGGATGTAAGGAGTTTGTGGTATCGGGGGCTGGAAATTTGGGGGTCGATAAGAATTTATGGGTGGAAAATAGAAGACTTTAGGGTTTACCATTACAACATTGACATCCCCCTCTTTTTTTTTTGTGAATGTCGGTTGAGGTCGTTTCACACTAGTTGCTGCACATACTATCTTGCTACTTCTCATCCCGCTTTCTATCCTTTCTCCTATCATGACAAGGTCAAATTTTTTTGATGATATACTCCCAATCATCTTGTCGTCAAAAGGCGACTGAAGAGTATCTATAAACATACCCATCATTTCTCTTTCAGATAATGGAGGTTCTACTTGTGATGTTATTTCCCTTCACCGTTGTGCGTATTCTTTAAAAGCTTCGTTGTCCTTTTTCAATGAATTTTGCAATTGCATCTTATCAGGGGTCATGTTAATATTGTACTTGTATTGCTTCAAAAAAGCATCAGCTAGGTCTTTCCATGAACAAATTTGATTTCGCTCAAGTTGCATATACCAACTTAATGATGCCCCACTCAAACTGTCTTGGAAACATTGAATGAGAAGTTTATCGTTATGAGCATGAGATGCCACTTTTCTGCAATACATAGTTAGATGATTTTTAGGACATGTGTTGCCCTTGTATTTTTCAAAGTCATGAACCTTGAATTTGGGAGGGATAGTCACATCAGGAACCAAGCACATATCGAAAGCTTCAAGGCCATAAACATTATACCCCTCAATTGCTTTTATTCTCTCTTCCAAGACATGAAATTTTTCCTTTGATTTTGTATCATCCCCAATGTGAGGTTGATGCCAATTCCCATTAGCATCGAAATTGGGTACTTGGGGGTGCAATATATGGAGTATTTTCTGAGGGTAGAGTGTTTTGGGGTGGTAGATATCCTAGAGGAGATGGAACTTGTGAGTGGTTTGGGTTTTGGGGGTTAATTGTTAAGTGGTTTGGGTTGTTTTCCATGGGGTTGATGACTAAAGGTGGAGTATAACCGGGTGGAAGACCGTATATAGGAAACTTCATAGTTGTTGTACGAGGTTGTTGGGTAGTCGATGTAAAGCCTGGTGGGTGAGAAGGAGTGATTTGTTGTTCTTCATTTACAGCTAGAGGATTCTCATCTATATTCCCCTTCGTTGACAAAGCTTGTATAGCTTCTAAGATTTGATCAACCTTGTCCTTCAATTGGTTGACATCCATTCTCATCACCTCTTGATTTTGCTCAAGTTCTTTTATGATCTTTGAGTTTGCACAGGTTCGATAAGGATGTCGGGGAAACAACTTTATTGATTTTTTCTGTTTTTTTTAAACAATAAAAAAAATTATGAGTTTGTATTAAACATGAATGGAATGCAATTGTTATCTCTTTTTTATTTGGATGTTGGGGAATCATAAATCTTAGATAAATTTTAATAAAACGAATTATTAGTGAAGAAGAAATATGAGAATCGGTAAACAAAACAACAAATCCTTCATTGATGAGAAAAAAGTGCATTGCATTAAAAAACTACATTGATTAGGGTATTTCAATCATCTCTTTCAATAGGACAACCAATCATCTCCTCCAATTCTTCTACCAAATGTTTGCAATATTCAACGAACTTGTAGACTTTGATTGGAGTATTGAGTGGGTGCATGATTGCATCAATCTCTCTTAAGTGTTTTGGAATTTTTATGATTGTCTGATTAGCTAGCATGACCAATTTTGAAAAGCAATATTTCCAATGTTTTTCTTTATCTTCCAACTCTTTATAAATCTCTTGATTCTTCAATTGTCCAAGAAACACCATGAAATGCTCCTCCTAATATATGGTTTCATCCTTCAAGTAATCATAGATCTTTTCTTGATAATCAATGTAATTCTTCAACTCACTAGAAGTTTCCATTTCTGTATTTAGTAAATCTTGGTGTTTTGAGAGTAATTCTTCAATTTCTTCCTTTTGTTGCCTCTCATTCCTTACTTGACTCTCCTATTTAGGTACCATTTCTTTTAGTTGTTTCTTTAAATCTTGAAACTCTTTTTTCATCTTCTTCTCAGAGCTTGTTGATTTTGTCAACAATTGTTTCCATATATAGGCTTCTTCGATAGCTGCATTATTTTCTTCCTTTTACACATCTAACTCTTCATTTGCACCTCTCAAACAATCTTGTATGTCAAGTTTTTTTCTTTTACAATTTTCAACCTCTTGTTGCTTCTTTCAATAAACTGACTTTTACAAGTGTTTTCTGATCGTGAGTTCTCATTCTCTTGGGAGACATTTTCTAACTTTGTTTGTAGCTCTTTTTTCTCCTCTTCAGATTTTAATAATGATGCTTTGAGCTCTTCTATTTCTTCTTTTGTAATAAAGGCAGGTTCAGGCATTTCCTGATCATTTGAGGGTGTACTATGGAAAGGCAACTTGATTTCTTGGACTATCTTCTTTACCCATTGTTGATAAGGTTCTTTTGTGCTGCAACTTCTACATCCGAGTACTTTTCCTTTTCTAATGATTAATTCCCAAGCTCGACTTATCCTTCTCAACATTGGTGGATCTACTATACACGTATTGTGCAAAACAAAAGCTTCCAATGATTTGTCATTTGGTTTATCCAACATGGGGTAGCCAAGTTGTCTCATAGCTACCATTAGATTGTATTTAATACATCCCTTCGTTCACGTGAGAGGTACATTTGGAAAATCTCCGCATCGGCATATTACCTCTTCCACCCCTTGTTCTCTATAATACCATGAAATTGTATCCCTAGTAAGGCTAGCTATACTTTGAGCCCATTCAAGATTACTCTTAACCCCGACATGATACCATTTCTTGAACATGTGAGACACAAACTAAGTATATAACACTAGAACGCCACACAAAATTGTTTCCCCCTTCTTCTCATGTCTCATATGCAAAGAGTAGTATACATCAGCCAGAATCGCAGGAACTGGGTTATTTTATGTTTGTTAAAAGCTAAGAGGAAATCTGTGGCAGCAAAATCTAAAAAGTTATGAAGGTTTGGGAATAAAATATTATCATAGATAATGAGAGCCAAAACATCTATAAAAGTACTTCATTTTTTTTAATGGCTAAATTTTGGCACTTTTGCTCTAGATATTTTCTTGAAAACCCATGAGTAGCCCCTTTTTCCTCTTTTGTACTTGCCAACTCTCTAATGTCGATCTTCAACACTTCAACAATTGTGTCCAACTTCGGTGGACTCCCAGTATATCGATAAGGATTTCCTCTTTCTAGGGAGTAACCCAATATTCGTTCAAATTCCTCTAACGTTGGGGCCAACTGAAAATCTTGAAAGGTGAAACACCTTAAGAGAGGATCATAATACTGAGCCAATGTCGTGAGGTCACCTGTTTTGCACATTTACTGCCAAGAGATTTAAGATCTTCTCATATTTATGAAAGAAACTATCACGTTGTATAGTTTTCATTTGATTGTTGACGTCTCTTAAACTTTTCAAATCAGGTTGCTTGAACTTTAAAAGTAAGATTTTTCTTATTTCCGATCCCATTGTCCACTTAAATAACACGAGACTAAGATTTGTATGATTCCCCAAAAATCCTAAAAATTTATGTACAATGCTATTATGTTTTATTTTTCCTTAGAAAAAGAGAAAAAAAATGTCATGAGATATGAATGAAACTAATATATATATATATATATATATATATATATATATATTATGTAGTGAAATTCTCACAAGGGAGACTTTATGGTTCTAAACACGGAGCCAATAATCCTATTTTGGAATATTGTCAACAACAATAGGTAAACTATTTGGAGTGACAATAACCTCAACATGATCAAACTCTCTAAATGTCCCCAACAGAATCGCCCCAGCTGTTACAGCCTAAAATTTCGAGTTTTTCTCGAATTCAATGGAGTCGCCACCAAAATTTATTTCAAAATAGAGAAAATATGGGGAAACCCTTAAAAATGTAAAAAAAATAAAAAATGGTCTTTGAAACCAGATTTTGAGTTCGGGAGTCGATTATGCGTAGGGAAGGTATTAGCACCCTACGACATCCGTTAAAAAACGGTTACCTATAATTAATTGTGCAAAATTATATCAACTTAAATATACATATTTTTGTTTATTATTAAATATGAATATAAATTATTTTTTATAAATGTAATTTTTTGAGATAAAAGTGTGTTAAAAAACAAGTAAAAAAAAGTTTTTAGTATTGTGCTTGACAAGAGTACAAGAGTGTGATCTTGCTCCTACGTATCTCCCAGTGCAATGGAGAAATCAAAGCTACATAGTTCTTGGTAGAAAATGTGGATGTATTGATTGCTTTTAAATAAATTGCATTTTGATATTTAAAAAAGGTTAATTTTGACGAATATGACGAAAACTTGCTTGATTTGAATAAATATTTTAAAATATGAATTTTAAGACGATCGAATTGTACAACTCGTGTCTAAAAACTCAAGGAGTAAAAAGATGTCACATCTAATTTAATCCTCTTAAGAATATTTTATTTTTTATTTTTAAATTGAATTTCAAAACAAACAAATAGTTTAATTTGTATCTTAACAACTCCAAAATTAAATAATAATAATAATAATAATAATAATTAAATAAATTTTTAAAAATAAGTTTTAGAGTTATCAAAATATATAATTTGTATTATGTAACTCCGAGATTAAAAGATTTTAATTCACTTTAAATAATTTTTATGATTAATTTGTTTATGATTTTATAGTTTATTAATTTATTTGTGATTATGAGATTTAGAACCATCAAATTGTCACAATTTGTGTTCTAATAACTTAAAGATTAAAAAAATATCACATCTAGTTAATTTTTAATATAAAATTCGTAATAATTTTATTTTTAGTTTTCTTTTTAAAATAAAAATGTTGAATATTAAATAATGTTTAAATGATTCTTCGAAATAAAAATAGTAATAAACACGAAATTAAAAATAGGAAAAATAAAAATGTATAGACTTGCAACTTAATCTATTAAATAAAAAAAATTATATTAATTATAAATGTAATCCTCTTTTAATATATTTTGTAAATAAGTGAAAAATTGTTATAATGTAAAATAAAGGACATTTATTACTAGTTAACCGTGTTCCTAATTTTTTATAACAAACATAATTAATTATATTAAACATAACAAATAATAATTTAATGAAATTAATGCCCTACCCATTAATAAAATTAAAGCACTACCTATGTCTAAGCAAACAAGGGAAACGAATATTAAACTTCCGAACAGAGCAATCCTCTCAAGCTAAATACTCACACCCATTTCAAACGCAAAATTTTAGCCAAACCAAGCAAAATACTTCACCCCCATAAACACACAAAATTTAGCCAAACTACTGTGAACAAAAACTCATCTTTTGGTTTATTTCTATATGACTATATTATATAGTTTGAAACAAAAGTAAGAGAAGATACATGCCTTTCCGATGCGGGTGAAGATGGTGTGCGGTCGTCTCTTTGTTCGGTGTTATTAAAACGGGATTGAATATCCTTTAGCAATGGATATGAGTTTGATGGATCTGAGTTTGCTGAATGGGTTTGATGGATCTGAGTTTGCTGGATCTGGGTTCCATAAATCTGGATTTGTTATGGGTAAGATCTGTTTATCTAAGAACAACTCTATCTTCTACCTTTCTCTCGTTTACAGATATTTTTAGAAAATTCCTCTCTCCTTCAGTTCTGTTTGTCTCAATTTATAGGGAAACGACTAATGTTTTCATTCATTGTACAAATACTTGTTCTGAATTTTGTATTGTTACTCAGCCAAAAATTAATTGGATTTTACATTGTTTTTCTAACCACTTTAAGCAAAGTATGATTTTAGGAAATAAATTTTTTCTGGCTTTCTATGTGTTACAAGTAATCTCTTTATTAAGTTACAAAGTAAATTAAATTAGTGAAAGAACCAGTTTATCACAGGATCTTAAGAAGACAAACAAGATAAAAGGGTGACATAGGGAAGGAAATATGTTTTTGTTACTGTGAATCATGTGTTGGTGAGGCTGTCAAGGAAACATGTTGGGTGGTAAAATGAGATTGAAAGAGACTTGTGTTGTTGCTTGCAGGTTGAAAGAGTTGTAACTTACAGTTTATTTTTTGTTTTAAAATTAGTTTATTTTTTACTTTTTTGTAAAATAATGATAATTTTAGATTTTTTATAATAATTATAAAATATTTATTAAATATATTATTATTATTATTATTAAAATAATTTTAAATTATTCGAACAAAAATTAGGTACTACAGACGTATTTTAAAAGTAAACATTAAACTGAATTGTTCACTTTACGTAATAAAGTGAATAATCTCAATCATTGATATTTAAATAAATGGTTGATATTATGTGTATATGCATGATCAATTATAGTTATTTAAAATATCAACCTTATATTTAGTTAACTTAATAGGATTACAATGAGTATATATACAAAAGAATAGAAATGTCTAAAATACCCTTACTACTAATATATAATAACATTAGAGTCATGAATTAAGTCACCGTCGACTTATTAAAATACGTAGAGAGTCATAAATTATTATTCTATAGAATATCGGTGACCATCGTTAAAAACTCGAATAATTTTTAAGTATTAATCTACAATAAATCACTTATAAAAATTGTCTACCGTAAAATCACGATTTAAGAGAATCAAACTCAAAACTTAGGTAAACTAGTATAACCTAGGTAGCCTCGACACATACACTGTAACTCGTAAACTCTTAAAAGCTTACCTAATTTTAAAATAACTTATATATATATATATATATATATAATATCACTAAAAACAACAATAATAAAACGTTGCATCTTCTTAATAAAACATGATTTATTTTTTAATAGATAAAATATATTTGAGTAGGGCAGATTCGGGCCCAAAAATCCTAATTGATCCAATCCATTGATTAAAATTACAGGCCCATTTCCGTCCAATAAAGAGTTCTGTTTAGTTGGATAATAGGTAAAACGGGTCACGTATTAACGGGTGATTTCCTATGGGTTGATTTTATGGGCCATTTAGTTTTTTGATTCAAAAAAATTTTTTTGGCCTAACTATATTTTTGGTCCATTCATTGTTAGATATTTTTAAATTAAAGTCATTTTATTAATTTTATTTTATTTTTCCATAATTTCTGTTTATATAACTATTTTAATTTTTCCTTTATAAATGAACAATTTTGTCCCAATTTTCTTTTGTAATGAACATTTTGTAGCTCTAATTTTTAGTTGTTATAGATAAAAAAAAAAACAAAAAAACAATTGAAGCAACATTAATATATACAATTTATAGGTTGAGATGTAAGCATGTTAGTAAATCCAACTATCATGTAAAATGTAAACTTAATATACATTCATATTTATAAAATCTAAATATTTTATGAAATATAAACTAAATGCACATTGTCTATGTAACAAACCAATACAAATAACATGTTTGATGCTCATTATAACATATAGAATCATGTTAGTTACCTAGTACAAAAAAACTAAATACACATTTCTCATCTTTGCTTGTCAATATGAAAAATTGTATAGAAATTAATTGATAATATCACTAATTAGAGTACAAAATGACTATGCAAGACGTTTATCGTACTCTTCTCCTTCAAACTCAATTGATGATTATAAAACAAGTTCACACAATAATTCTCGAGTTATTGTAAAAATTGCGGCTATTGTCGATGTTGATGTAATTTGTTGTTAAAAAACAAAATATTTCACATGATTAATGAAATATATTTCCAAGGTCTCTCACCAAACTAGAATAACGTAACCTAAAAAAATATCAAATAATTTTGGTTAACTTTTTACATTTTACATATTAAATTCTTAATAGAATAAAGAGTTTATCAATTTTATCATAATTTACTTAAATCTATAAAAGTTTTCTAAAATGAGAATTTACATAATAAATTAAGTCGTTTTTATGTTCTAGAATCGTAAATATTTAAATTTTAAGTGTTCATTCTAGAGTTTAACAATTTCATCACATTTAACAAACAAATGGGACCTTATATATAGTAAATTGTCTGCCACCAGAAAAATGAGAAACCACATCTTAGAAAATGAAAAAGAAGTTAAAGAAAAGCATAAACTCGGGATTGTGATATCTAGCTAGACTTTATTTTTTGTGAAAAGATCTAGCTAGACTTGAAGTTTAGCTATGGTGTTCATCATGATATAAATGTGATTTATCACAAAGGAGGGACCACTAGAAAGAAGGACGCTGTAGGAGCAAACAGTTGTTGCATTCAAAATTTGAGAGATGTTAACGTTTTGTCGATGAAGTCACACATTTATCATACCTATACTGATTTGTCAAAACTAAAAATGAAGTTTGAAAATTTCTTGGTAGGAATGTAAATGACGATGAGTTAAATAATTATGAACATTAAATAACATGAATTGAGAAAAGTGCATCAAATTTAAATGACCAGAAAATAAGTGACATGAACTTAAATTACAAGAAATCAAATCGAAAGAAAATAATGGCATACTTAAAACTCAATGAAATGTTCCTCATTTCTAGAGGAGAGTGGTATATATATGTGTGATATAAATTTAAAGCATATAAGGTAAAAAGTTTAAAAAAGTTTAAAAGAAGATAATCACGAACAAGAAATATTCGGATTCATCTAACTTGAGTTATGTTTAATTCTCTCACCTTTCGAGATTTTTCACTAAAATTTTTGAGATAATATCTTACTCTCTACAGATCACACTTCTGTCTCAACAAGATTTCCCTGTGTTATAAGTCAAACCTGCTTATAAAATAATTACAATCATTCACAATCTACTTTTACACTTGTAGGTAGAGATGAAAATATTTACAAGTTTAGGAAGATATTTTGGGATCTAGTTTCAAACCTTTAGATGAATTACATTGGTGTGAATAAAAACACACCTAGAAAGATTGATCCCCAAATCCAATAATGAGCTTGAGAATGTTTGGTTTTTGAAGAGTTCATTGATTAATAGGCACTTGGTTAAGTAGAATATAATTCAATGCAAAACTCTAGGTCTTTTAGGTTCTAACACTAGTAGAAAATTGTGTTTTTAATACGGCATAATTAAGTCGTTTATGTGTCACCAGACTTAACAAGTGAAGCGGAGGTATATTTAAGTCGGTTTCCCATATAAACGAGTTAACAAAATGAGACGGTAGCAATTTTGTAAATATGTGAAACATGGTTAACACGGTTATATTGACAATCGACTTAAAAGATACTGTAAAAATAAAATTAAAAAATTAATATATCCCATCATATTACGTGGCTAAATCGGTTACTTGATAAACGACTTAATAAAATGAAGGCGGTGGCAATTTTGTAAATATTTAAAACTTGTTTAATGTGGTTCTATTAGTAACCGACTTAAGCCAAATATAGTGTATATGACTTAATGTGGTTCTATTAATAACCGACTTAAGCCAAATACCGTGTATATGATTTAAAGGGAAGGTAAAGAATCACTAGTGTTTTATCTTCCACTTTATTCACCGTTAACGTTTTAGCTTCCACTTTATTAACTATTGTATTATAAATTGTTTCTTTTCTCTAACCATATTTACAAATGCATTTACTCCACTCCACCCCTAACTCAGTTTAATGTTTCATCGTCCACTTCTTCTCGCCAAACTTAGTTTTATCGCCTCTTCACGATCGCGTTTCATCGCCACCATTTCAGGTATGGTTGATGAAGTGATTGAATAATAAATTTATATGAGTAATTTTTTTTTTAATTTTTTATTGTTGATGTATAACAATAATTTTGTGACGTTGATAAAATGATTAATATATGTGTTCATAATTTCATTTAGTATATGTGCTCATAATTTCATTTTTTTTCTTTCAGATATTTGATGATTCAAGATCAATTCACCCGGATCAAAGTAAATAAGTTTAAAAACGTCGTGTGGATTTTATTTTGAAATTAATTGAAGAAAATGACGATACTAATATATGTTTATTGAATATTGCTACATTGTGGTTTTGTAATTTTATTAATGGATATCTATTTTTTTTTTCGTCTGTCAAGATTAGTCGGAAATAGGATACATTATTTGTACTCTATATTTTTTTTATATAAATATGAGATAGTGTGATATTGTATATTTTAGTTATTAGATGGTTATATAAAATTATAATTGTAAGTACAAAACTATCGTTTGAAATTTAATACGAAATATTGCATGGATTAGGAGCATGAAAACAAAATGAGAAATTTATATATAAAAAAATTATTATTTTAACTATATCTATTAAGTCAGTTGGTCAAAATATCTGACTTAAAAAGATGATGTGTTAGTGCTGAATTTACGATGTTTAAGTCGGTTAAGCTGAATCGACTTAATATGATGAAGCTCTATTAAGTCGGTTCATGAAACGAGTTAAAAAACAACATATTTTTTAAGTCGTTTGCTGTTAACTCGGGTATGGAACCGACTTAAAATGTATATTTTAACCGACTTAAAAAGACAAAATTCTACTAGTGTAATGTCTCCTCTATACATAAAGGCAAGGATGCTTTAAAGTTGTTGATAACATAGACAATATGATCGTTGATCACGTTGTTCAATGTATAATAGTTGTTGTCCTTCTTTAACAATTAGGTTTAGTTACAACTCACAACATCAGGACATTTTGATTTGATTTCTTCATTATTTAGTACAGTTGAGAAAAAGGTATAAGATTTGTGCACGTATCCTGATATTTATTTGGCAACTAGAAGTGTCTTTTTGATATAATAGTCACTTCTCTTGGTACTTTATATAAAAGTTCTTATTAGTTTTGTCTTGTAGTGCGAATATTATGATCTTCTTGTATCATTTTAAACTTGATGTATATGATTGTATGATCTTTTAAGGTTGACCTTCATATCTTAAATAGTAAGAAATGATTGAAACACATTTTGCTTGATAACTTAGATTGATCATTTCATGAGACTTTATTGCTTTTGCAATTATGTCATTGTTCTTGATCATTGATTAAGAAAATATTTGTTGACAATTTCAATGTAAGACATCCTTTGTTGTGAATCTATTGATTATGATATTAATCTAAGAGAGAGAGATACTGATTTTGCTCCTTGATTAAGACTTGATTTACTAATTATAATTTAGATTATGAATCCCTTAAACACACAAAATAAATGATAATATGAATCACAATGTTTGTATCGTAAATTATAAAAGTTTGTTATCTTTAAAATATTATTATGGTATTTTGTCACGACAATCTCCCCATTTTTTATTATAACAAACTTTTCGAGTTAGATTTTAAGATTTTGATATACTCAGACGAAGGACTTTAATAAAGTTATTATTGAACTATGACGACTCTTCATCATATGCATATTTTTCGTTGTTTCAGTCTTAATTATCTTTGATTCTTTAGTTAACTTAAGGAGTTATTTGATATATTTTGTTGATTTTATTTCCTTGATAAAGTAGAGATTTTTCGCAATTTTGCGTTGTTACTTTTTTTTAGTGTAGTGCTGAATTTTGGTGAGAAATCAACATGACCTATATGGCGTATTATCGAATTAGACACCAAGGTTGGATTCGAAGTGAAACTTATCTCTGACATTTTTTTTTCTTATTATAAAGGATCAATTTTATTATTGTTGTTAATTTCAAATATTATTTCAATCAATTCGAAAAATTTTTGTTCAATTTTAGTAATTAAATACAACTCAATGGTAAAACGCAATCTTTGAATTCGACACTCGATACTACTGTTTTATTATTACTTGCAATGATTTAGTATATTTGGTGAAACGCTATCAAATCCTTCGTCAATTTTAGTATATTTGATCAATTTAAATTGCGTATATATAGAAGGTATTTTTGAACCAAAGCAATCAACTTTTTCATTAGGCAAAAGTTTAGTACATGATAGAGATTATAAATGATTCCAAGGAAAAAAAATATATAGCCTGGAGCTAAACGTAGCATTTTTAGTAATCTTACAAAAAAAAAGCTTTAAAGGACTTCATAACACTAATTACTTGATCGACTTAACCCTAATTAATCTTCTTCTGTTGATTGTGGCAAAAATAACTAAGAGTTGTTATGGCAGCTTACTTAGAAAGGAAGGAATTCCTAGAGGAAGTGGATGAACAGGGTTATAGGACTTGAGCATCAGGACTACAATAATTAGGAGGAGGAACCTGTTGAGTTTTGGGCTCCCTTCCTAAGTAGAGAAAGGCCCAATATGTGCAAGTCCATGTGTCTCACTTAATCAAGTGGAGAGAGGTCAGATTAGTGGGTGTGAGAGAGCGGAATTCAGAGAGTGAGGCAAAGAGAAAAGTGAGAGAGGAAGAGCAAAACCTATTTTCGCATAAAACAGAGCAGCTGCACTAGATTCGCGATTTATCCTTCGTTCACCGTCGGATCAAGCTGAAATTTGGACAGCAGGTTCGTGACTCGTGGTACTTCAATCTAACCGGTTGGATAGTCGATCGGAGGTCTGAGGTGGGAGAAATTGAACTCAGACGACAACAGCAGTTTTTCTTGGTTTTTTGCTGAACGTTGTTCTCAATTTCATGCTTGTTTTCTCATTGTTTTGGCTGATTGTTGTGTTGGTTACCTTGTTGTTTTTGGCTGGTTACTGAGCACGAATTTGTTCCATATTTGAAACTCTCTTGTACCCATATTTTGATCATAGTGGAGCTCTATTACTGGCTTGGTCCTGTGGTTGTTTACTTATGACATTGAGAAGGTTTTTCCACGTTAAAAATTATTGTGTCCTTTGTGATGGTGATTTTAGTTGCTGTGATTATTTGTTGATTGGTCCTCACAGATTCTTGCAAGTTTGGGAAATTGATTATCTGCTGCATATTGCTCTGTTAGAGTTGTTATTGTTATTTGTTGTTGAATGGGAGAGTGGTATCAGAGCTCTTTGGTTAAGGGGTTGTTTGACTTGTTTGAATGATGGAGACAAATACAAATAGAATGATTTGTTTGAATGGCACTAATTATCACTTATGAAAGGGAAAAATGAAGGATCTGTTATTTGTGAAGAATTTGCATCTTCCTGTGTTTGTTAGTGAGAAGCTAGAATCCAAGACTGATTAGGATTGGAGTTTTGAACATCAACAGGTATGTGATTTTATTCAGCAATATGTAGAAGACAATGTTTATAATCACACTGCTAATGAGTAACATGCAATATCCTTGTGGAGGAAGATTGAATCTTTGTATGCTTCTAAATCAGGGAATAATAAGTTGTATTTGTTGAACTCCTTGATGTATTTGAGGTACAAGGAGGGGACTTCTATTTCAGATCACTTAAATGATTTTCAAAGGCTCCTAGATCAATTGTCAGGTATGGGTATCAAATTTGATGATGAAGTGTTGAGATTATGGCTACTGAATACTCTACCAGATTCTTGGGAAACTTTTCGGGTTTCAATTACAAACTCAGCTTCTGATGGTGTTGTCTCTTTGCAAAGTGTAAAGGGAAGTGTTCTTAATGAGGAGATGAGAAGGAAGGAACAAGGTGCTTCATCTCATTCTGAGGTACTTGTAACTGAGAACAGGGGCCGAAGTCAAAGAAAGGAACCGAAAGGGAACAGACAGAATAGAAGAAGTGCGAGTAGAGAGAACAACAGAAGTAAGTCCAAGTTCAGATACAAGAATGTGGAGTGCAATTATTGTCACAAAATGGGGCACATAAAGATGAACTGTTTCATATGGAAAAGGGAGAGCAAAAACAATAACAGTAAGCAGAGAGATAAGAATCATGATGATGATGATGATCGTGTTACTACTGCTACTTGTGATGATCTGATTATTCTCTGTGATTATGACTCAGTCAATCTTGTATCAGATGAGAGCATGTGGATTATTGATAGTGGTGCTACACTGCATGTTACACCAAAGAAGGAGTTCTTCACATCTTACACTTCTAGTGACTTTGGAGTGTTGAAGATGGGTAATGATGGTGTGTCCAAGGTAGTTGGTATTGGTGATGTTTGTTTGCAGACCAACATGGGAGTGCAGTTGTTGCATAGAGGAGTCAAATATGCTCCAGATGTTCGCTTTAATTTGATCTTTGCGTAGATGCTTGATGATGGTGGTTATGATAATCACTTTGGTTCAGGAAAATAGAAACTCACCAGAGGTAACTTAGTTGTGGCAAGAGGGGAGAAAATTAATAAACTGTATTGGACTAAAGCATTGGTTGCTAAAGACAGTGTGAATGCCATGGATATGGAGGCTTCTTTGTGGCACCATAGGCTTAGTCATATCAGTGAAAAGGGGCTGAATTGTTTAGCTAAAACGGATGTACTTCCGGGATTAAAGAGTGCAGAGTTGGAGAAATGTTCTCATTGCATGGCTGGTAAGCAGACTAGAGTATCCTTCAAGAAACATCCTTCCTCAAGGAAGTTAGAGTTGCTTGAATTGGTGCATTATGATGTTTGTGGCCCGTTGAAGGTAAAGTCATTTAGTGGTGCACTTTACTTTGTTACTTTTATTGATGATTGTTCCAAGAAGCTTTGGGGTCTATGCTTTGAAGACAAAAGACCAAGTTCTGGAGAAATTCAAAGAGTTCCATGTTATGGTGGAGAGACAGTCAGACAAGAAGTTGAAATGCATTCGTACTGACAATGGTGGTGAGTATTGTGGACCATTTGATGTTTATTGCAAGCAGCACGGTATCAGGCATGAAAAGTTGAATGGTTTAGTAGAGAGAATGAACAGGACATTGATTGAAAGAGTTAGGTGTATGCTTTCTGAAGCAAAGTTGCCTAAGTATTTCTGGGGTGAAGCATTGTACACGGTAGTGCATGTTATTAATCTGAGTCCTGCAGTTGCTTTGAATGCTGAGGTGCCAGACAAGATTTGGTTTGGCAAGAATGTCAGGTATGATCATTTGTGTGTCTTCGGTTGCAAAGCATATGTGCATGTTCCAAAGGATGAGAGATCCAAGTTGGATGCGAAGACAAGACAGTGCATCTTTATCGGTTATGGTCAAGATGAATTTGGCTACAAGCTGTTTGATCCAGTTGAGAAAAAAGCTGTTAGAAGCCGTGATGTGAAGTTCATGGAAGACCAAACCATTGAAGACATTGATAAGATGGAGAAGACTACACCTGAGATTGATAATGGTTTGTCTGATGTTGATCCAGTTCGGATGCCTATACATGATCTGGATACTGCTGAAAATAATGTTCACATGGTGATGTTGGTGATCAGCAGCTTGGAGATGATTTTGGTGTTCCTAATAATGATGCTGAAGAAGAACATGAGATGTCACAAGATGAGGATCTCGGTGATGCTCCTGAACCACCTCAAGCTCAAGTTTGGAGGTCTACTAGGCAGAGGAAACCATCCACCAGGGTATCCTTCTGATGACTACGTTACCTTGACTGATGGAGGCGAACCTGAATGTTATGATGAAGCCATAGAGAATGATGAAAAGAAGAAGTGGTTGGATGCTATGCAAGATGAAATGAAGTCTTTGCATGATAATCACACTTTTGATTTGGTGAAACTACCTAAGGGAAAGAAGGCTTTGGAAAACAGGTGGATCTTCAGAGTGAAGCAAAAAAGCAATTCTACATCTCCAAGATATAAAGCCAGATTGGTTGTGAAAGGTTTCAGAGAGAGAAAGGGTGTTGATTTCAATGAGATTTTTTCTCATGTGGTGAAGATGTCATCCATTAGAACTGTGTTGAGTTTGGCTGCTACTCTTGATTTGGAGGTAGAGCAAATGGATGTAAAAACTGCTTTCCTTCATGGTGATTTGGAGGAAGAGATTTACATGAAGCAACTTGATGGTTTTCTTGTTAAAGGCAAGGAAGACTATGTGTGGAGGCTTAGAAAGAGTCTATATGATTTGAAGCAGGCCCCGTGTCAGTGGTACAAGAAGTTTGAGTCAGTTATGTGTGAGCAAGGCTACAAGAAGACTACTTCTGATCACTGTGTCTTTGTTAAAAAGTTTGCTGATGATGATTTCATTATCCTGTTATTGTATGTTGATGACATGCTTATTGTTGGGAAAAATATTTCCATGATTGACAGGTTGAAGAAGCAATTGGTCGAGTCATTTGCCATGAAAGACATGGGAGCTGCTAAGCAGATTCTTGGTATAAGAATCATGCATGACAGAAACAAGAAGAAACTTTGGCTATCACAAGAACACTATGTTGAAAGAGTGTTACAGAGGTTCCAGATGGAAAATGTTAAGGTTGTAAGTACTCCTCTTGCTACTCATTTTAAATTGAGTACTAGTCAGATTCCTCTCAATGAAGCTGAAAATTCAGATATGCAACGAGTTCCTTATGCATCTGTCGTGGGTAGTTTTGTGTATGCAATGGTGTGTACAAGGCCTGATATTGCACATGTTGTTGGTACAATTAGTAGATTTCCGTCTAAACCAGGTAGAGAGCATTGGAATGCTGTGAAATGGATTTTGAGGTATCTTCGTGGTACTACCAGTTTGAGGCTTTGTTTTGGAGGTGATAAGCCTACTCTTGTGGGATATACTGATTCTGATATGGCTGGAGACATTGATTCCAGAAAGTCTACTTCAGGCCACTTGATTAAGTTTGCAGGGGGAGCTGTGGCATGGCAATCCAGATTGCAGAGGTGTGTTGCATTGTCCACTACTGAGGCAGAGTTCATTGTCATTACAGAAGCATGCAATGAATTGTTATGGTTGAAGAAATTCTTGCAGGAGCTTGGTTTTGTTCAAGATAAGTACTTGCTATTTTGTGATAGTCAAAGTGCAATTCATCTTGGTAAGAATTCAACCTTTCATTCTAGGTCCAAGCACATTGATGTTAGGTATCATTGGATACGTGATGCTTTGGATGCTGGGTTGTTGGAATTGGCCAAGGTTCATACAGATGATAATGGTGCTGATATGATGACCAATGCATTACCGAGAAGCAAGTTTGAAACTTGCTGTGAGATCGCCGGTTTGGCAGTCACCTCCACATAGATGTGAGGGGAAGATATGTTGTGTTTTGGGCTCCCTTCCTATGTGGAGAAAGGCCCAATATATGCAAGTCCATGTGTCTCACTTAACCAAGTGGAGAGAGGTCAGAGTAGTGGGTGTGAGAGAGCGGAATTCAGAGAGTGAGGCAAAGAGAAAAGTGAGAGAGGAAGAGCAAAACCTATTTTCGCATAAAACAGAGCAGCTGCACTAGATTCCCGATTTATCCTTCGTTCACCGTCGGATCGGGCTGAAATTTGGGCAGCAGGTTCGTGACTCGTGGTAATTCAATCTGACCGGTTGGATCGTCGATCGGAGATCTGAGGTGGGAGAAATTGAACTCGGACGACAGCAGCAGTTTTTCCTGGTTTTTTGTTGAACTTTGTTCTCAATTTCATGCTTGTTTTCTCATTGTTTTGGCTGATTGTTGTGCTGGTTACCTTGCTATTTTTGGCTGGTTACTGAGCACGAATTTGTGCCATATTTGAAATTCTCTTGTACCCATATTTTGATCATAGTGGAGCTCTATTATTGGCTTGGTCCCGTGGTTGTTTACTTCTCACATTGAGAAGGTTTTTTCACGTTAAAAATTATTGTGTCTTTTGTGATGGTGATTTTAGTTGTTGTGATTATTTGTTGATTGCTCCTCACAGATTCTTGCAAGATTGGGAAATTGATTATTCGTTGCATATTGCTCTGTTAGAGTTGTTATTGTTATTTGTTGTTGAATTTCCCATTAGAACCCCCAATTTTGGGACAGCAACATCAATAATCTATGTACCTAGATTGCACAAGATTTTGAGGATTGTCTTGGTGTCCCTACGGGTTGCAACGTCAATTTTTTTCAGCTTTGCTCTTCTCAGGAGGTTCATTATGAGGAATTTCTTAAGCAATGTCCTTGCTTTTGGTAGAAGAAGAACCAACTTTTGAAACAAAAGAGTCAAGGGATGCAAACTTAGTAGGAATGGAAGGAAGAAGATCAATGGACCATTTTCGGTAGTGATAGAACAATCAACAATGGGAGGATCACATGAGACAAGAAATCTTCTCATGTCTTCATAACCAAAGGTGGAGGTAGATGATACATTTGGGGAGGAAATCACAAGATTACCAATGGCAGCCATGTTCACAAAGTGTTGGATGTGGTCAATGTTGAGAAATTCAAAGATAACAAAAGTGGAACCCATGTGGGTTGTAGAATATTTCTTAGGGTTTGATGCAACATCCATGATACTCCCTTCGGTCACTATTATAAGCAAAGAAAAACAATTTCACGAGTATTAAGTATTTTTTTTTTTTTTTTGCTTATAATAGTGATTAGATGAAGTGTGGTTGATAATGATGTAGGGAAGTATGAGTGATTTTTTGTACATGACATGGTACATGAATAAGAAGTTGGTATATGTTATGTTGTCAAAGCTTTTAGTACAAGGAATTAGAGTGTAAAGACATATATTGTGGAGAATTTTTGGAAGTGGGAACAACTTTAATGGTTTACTTTCAATGACCATCAAGGAAATGGCATCACCTTTTGTTACGTAGGTTGAAGCGTACCAACTATCTTTGTGTAGCTTAACACCAATATTTGGTATTTTCAATGGTTAAGCCCATGATTTCATGGTGAGTTTGATTGTTATACCTTTGAGAGAGCATATGAGAACTTTATGATCATTTTCTTTGTGACAATCAAAGAATCATATAAGCTTTAGATCAAAGTTTGGAAACAACATTCGGTTAATGAGACGAATTTAGTCCACTCTTGGAAGTCAATGATCTCACACAATTTCCAACCTTCAGTTTTTAGCATAGGAAAATCAAAGAATCTTCATACGCCAATGGGTTTATTAATCCAATTGTCTTGATAATTTTGTTTGTCTTCCTCAAAAATAATAATTGGAATGTTTCATAAATTTTTGGTTTGGATTTGGTTTTAGGTGAAGTAGGCTTCTTTGTGGTTTTGGAAGCAGTGGTTTTGGATAGTTTTGGAAGAGATAATGATGTTTCTAGTCGTGGTGGTGATTTTCTATTTGATAAAATCAGATATATGGTTTGTTCAAAGTCATCCTCTAAGTCAATAGTGTAGATAGTGGTGTATACTTTTTGGGTTTTTTATGGTTCTTGAGTATCTTCATAAATCCATATACGCGATTGGTTCGGAGTTGTTTGATTTCAGGTGTGGAAGAGTTGAGGTTGTTGATGGTGGTTCATGATGGTTTTTGATGGTGAAGGATAATGGTAAGAGGTTGGGGACTATTGCCTCATGGATAGTCTAACAAGGGGGACATGGAGTTTTTTGTGGTGAGTTTTGATTTTGAGCTGCTTCCCTTTCTCTTTAAATAGGTGCTTTGGTTCGAGCCAAGTTTGATTTTGAGAGAGAGAAGTGAAAGGTTGAAAGGTTCGGAGTGAGAGATTACTTGGATGGTTTGGAAGTGTGGGGACTTTAAAACGTGAAAAGTTTGAGAGAAAAGAGAAGTAGTTTGATGATAGAGAAAAATGTAATGATGAAAAATAATGACACCTATTAACACTAAATGATGTTTGTATGAGTAAGAAGAGAGAGAAACAAGGTGACCTTTCAATTATTGACCAATGGTGACATATACTTTAAATGTGGCAGTTTTTATTTTACCACAAGTGTTAACCAAGTGGCAAGGGATTTTGGATTTACTTTAGAACATTCTAAAGTCCATAAGGAAATAGTAAAATTTTAGGGGATTAAATTTTTTATTAAGTAGATTTATAATTAATGTTTTCTGAGATTTTCTATGATGAATAATTTTTCTTTGATCTTCTACAAGTGGTTTAGTAAAAATATCAACATGTTCGATTTTTTATCAATAAAAGTCAATTCAATGCCCTTTTTATGCACATCATCACAAATAAAATTATGCTTGATTTCTACATGTCTAGATCTTGAATGTCGAATAGGGCTTTTTAATAGAATAGTAGCACTTGTGTGTTTGCATAAAGTGGGAATACTTAAGTACTTGAGAGAGTAATTTTCAGTTGATTGTTTATCCATAAAACCTATGAGCAATAGCTTGCAGCAGATACATATTATGCTTCAGTAGTGGAAAGTGTGATGGTATTCTACTTTCTACAGGACCAACTGATGAGAGTTTGTCATATGAATTGACATGCTCCAATTGTACTTTTTCTTTATATTTTATCTCTAGCATAGTTAGCATCATAATAGGCTACGTGGTCAAAATGAGAACCATTTAAGTACTAAATGATAAGATCAGTAGTACCTACTATATATCCAAAAATTCTTTTGACAACTATTTGTGAGATTCTTTTGGTGATGATTGAAATCTAGCTTATATACCAACTCCAAAGACTATGTCATGTATGCTTCCATTTGAATCTTTATATAAATTTGACGATGGATGTATGGGAGGTACCATGATTTTAACTTCATTCATTTCGTATTTTTTAAGACGATATTTGATGTATTTTTCTTGACAAATGAAAATTTCATCTTTATGTTGCTTGATTTGTAAGTGAAGAAAAAATCATAGTTCTGCCATCATGCTCATCTCATATTGACTTTAGATAAGATTTAAAAAAATTCATACTTTTTTCTTTGTTTGCACTAAAAATGATATCATGAATATAAACTAGTAATTACAAGATCATTCTTATTTGTTTTTCTAAATAAAGTAGTATAACTTTTTTCTTTTGAATATCCATGTTCAATAAAAAAAAATGCATGTAATCTTTCATTCCAAGCTTTTGGAGCTTGTTGGATTCCATAGAAAACTTTGGTAAGTTTGAAAATATGATTTAGTGTCATATTGTCAATGAATCCAGTAGGTTGATGAACATATACTTCTTCATTTAGAAAATCATTTTAAAAAATCACTTTTAATATCCATTTAAAAAAAATGATAATTTTACAAGCAACACATGCTAGAAGAATACTAATTGCTTCTAATCTTGCTACTAGTAGAAAAGTCTCGTATAATTAATGTTTTCTTGTTGATTATATCCTTGAACCACAAGTCTTGCTATATGTCTTACTACTTTTCCATTCTCGTCTATTTGTTGTTTAATACCCATCTTGGTCCAGTGATGGACTTGTTTTGTGGATTAGGAATAAGGTTCCATACTTTGTTCTTTTCAAAATGTGCTAGTTATTATTTCATGGCTTCTACCCATGAATTGTCAATTATGGTTTCATCAATAAATTTTGATTGTATTTGAGAAATCATAGTCATGTTATTGTAATCATTTTTAAAAGACAAACTTGTTTTTACTCCATCTATTGTGCTTCATATGATTTGATTTTGAGGATGATGATCCACCAACTTGCAACTCTATGGTATAGTTTTTGAAGAGGTTGTTCGATCATTCTTAACTATTTGGTTTGTGATATTTGGTTGATGTTGTCTTTCTTTCTCTTCTTTGATTACTAATATTATCAAACACATCAAATACAATATGTACACTTTCTTCCATAGTTTGGTTTCTTAAATTACATACTCTATATCCTTTAGAGGTTGTAGAGTATCTTAAAAAAATTCCTTTATTTGATGTTGAGTCAAATTTTCTCAAGTTTTCTTGATCATTTAGACTATAACAATAACGTCCGAAAATGTGAAAGTAAGATATATTTGGTTTTCTATTTTTACAAATTTCAAAATGTGTCTTTTGTTTAAAAATATTTTTTTATTGAGACTCGATTCAACACATTGAAAGAAGTATTTATGGTCTTAGTAAAAATATATTTTTCAACATTTGATTCATGTAAAATAGTTCTTGCTATTTGTTGTAGAGTTCTATTCTTATGTACAACAAATTTGTTTTGCTATATAGTTCTTGGACAGGAAAGATTATGAGACATACCATTTTCTTCTAAATAGATTTGGAAAGATTAGTTTGTAAATTCTCCTTCATGATCACTTCTAAAAGATGTCATATTTTAAATTTTCTCATTTTGAACTCTTTTACAATTTTTTTGGAATTCTTCAAACAAATCATCTTTATTTTAAAAAAATAATATCCGTGTGAACTTTGAGAAATCATCAACAGTGACAGAACCATACTTCTTTTGTCAAAGACTTGTAGTTTTGACTAGATAAAAAA
>JBBPBT010001178.1:8078734-8089202 GCA_037974875.1 Cicer bijugum | reverse complement strand
AAAAAAAAAAAAAAAAAAAAAAAAAAAAAAAAAAAAAAAAAAACCAATGTGAAGTAATTCAAATGGCCTTTTATTTGAAATTTTATCAATTGAATGAAAGCTACTTTTTACATGTTTTCCTTTTACATAAACATCACAAACTTCATTTTTTTTCAAAGTTTTACTTTGGAAGACCTCTTACAAGATCTAACTTAGATAATTTTTCAATTGTTTTCATACTTACATGATCATCTCATTTGTGACAAATTCTTATGTCCTTTTCGATAGACATAAAACAAGACTATGTTGGTAATTCATCTAGGTATATTATATAAAGATTTTTCTTTCTAGGTCTAGTAACAAAATATTTTTCCATAGGAAATTAGTTTTACTTCACACTTTTCAAGTAGATTGTGTTTTAACCATTCAAAATAACAAATATCTTCAATTTTAGCAGTATTATATTTATTTATGATACCTTTATTTTTTATATGTAATTCACTACGCCAAAAATGACATTTTTACAGCGCACCTTTTACAGCGCACCTTTTACAGCGCTTGGTAAACACAAGTGCTGTTGAAAATATATTTTAAAAATAACGGAGCCTTTTACAGCGTTTTTTCTGACAAGCGTTGTAAAAGATGTGTTGTTGTATGTCTTATAACGTTTGCGCATAACGTTATAAGGCTTTTACAGCGCTTGTCAAAAAAGCGCTGTAAAATGAAGCGCTTTTGCGTATTATTTTACAGCGCTTTTCTCACAAGCGCTGTAAAAGGCATGCGCTTTTAAATAATTGAACTACCTATTACAGCGCTTTTTCCAGAAGCGCTGTAAAATACATGCGCTTTCGTTGAATTTAACTACCTATTACAGCGCTTTTTTCACAAGCACTGTAAAATACATGTGCTTTCATTGAATTTAACTATCTATTACAGTGTTTTTTTCACAAGCGCTGTAAAATGCATATTTCAAATAATTATATACGTTGGGAACCCTCATATCATATCCTCTACATCTTTCAAAACCCAAATATCCTCTACGTACTGTGCAGCCATCTACGTTGTCTCAGGTATTTTTTAATTTGTTTTTGTCAAAAAATCTTTATAATCTCTTCTACACATATATATACCACATGATCTATTACGTTTTAAATCTCTTCTACACATATATACCACATGATTTGTTATGTTTTGAAATTGTCAAAAATTGTCAAAAACTCATATCACATTAGTTTATTAGTTTATTAGTTTTGTAAGCCTATTAGCTTATTAGTTTTGTATTGAAAGCTTATTAGTTTATTAGTTCTGTATTGAAAGCTTATTAGTTTTGTAACTGCATTTATATAGGTGGTATAATATGGATAGGAAATGGATGTCAGCCAATCGATTGTCAAAAGAGTATGAAATTGGAGTGAAGGAGTTTGTTGAGTTTGCAGTGAAGAATGCAAAAGATCCAAATAGAGTAGTTTGTCCTTGTTTAAAATGTTGTTTTGGAAAACGTGTTAGAGAAGATGAATTAGAAGTACATCTAATATATAGTGGAATTGATCAAAGCTACACATGTTGGATAAGACATGGTGAGAAAAAAAAAAGGAAACATTAATTTTGAGAATAGTTCGACATATGCTTCAACTGACTTCGATACAGATACATATGAGTATGACCGAGTTGATGAGATCGCAAAAGCAGTTGAAGAAGATCTTCGAGATTGTTCTAAAATGTTTGAAAGTTTGTTGAGTGATGCAGATAAAGAATTATATAATGGTTGTACTAAATTCACAAGACTTTCGGCGATATTAAAGTTGTACAACTTAAAAGCGAGTAATGGATGGTCTGATAAAAGCTTTGCAGAATTATTAACACTCATAAAAGATATGTTGCCAGATGATAATGAACTTCCCAGTCGAACCTACGAGGCTAAACGGATTTTGTGTTTTATTGGCATGAGTTACGAAAGGATTCATGTGTGTCCTAACGATTGCATTTTATTTCGAAATGAATATGAACTACTTAAGGCGTGTCCGAAATGCAGTGTCTCTCGATATAAGAAGAAAGAATCTACTCCAACAAAAGTCGTGTGGTATTTTCCTATAATACCAAGATTTAGGCGCATGTATCGCAGTGAAGAAGATTCAAAACACTTGACATGGCATGCAGATGAAAGAATTAGAGATAGAATGTTTCGACACCCTGCAGATTCCCCACAATGGGCAAAAATTGATCACGAGTATCCTGAATTCGGGATAGAGTCAAGGAATCTAAGACTTGCACTTTCTACTGATGGAATGAATCCACATGGTCTTCAAAGCATCTCACACCGCACGTGGCCTGTGATTTTGGTAATATATAACCTACCTCCATGGTTATGTATGAAGCGTAAGTTTATGATGTTGTCTCTGTTAATTTCTGGACCCAAACAACCGGGGAATGATATCGACGTATACTTGACTCCTCTAATCGAAGATTTAAAATGTATGTGGGAGACAGGTGTGGAAGTTTATGATGGGTATAAGAAAGAATGTTTCAATTTGAGGGCTATGTTGTTCGGCACAATTAATGATTTTCCAGCATATGGTAATTTATTAGGATATAGCATTAAAGGTCAGTGTGCATGTCCTATATGGGAAGATAGTACAAATTGGATGCGGTTGAAACATTGTAAGAAGAATGTGTTTCTTGGACATCATAGATTTTTACCTTATAGTCATCAGAATCGTGGGTGGAGAAATGCATTTAATGGAAAATCAGAGGAAGGTAAAGCTTCTTTAGCACCGACTGGATATCAAATACTTGAAAAAGTACAAGGTTTGACCAATAAATTTGGCAAACCTTTTGTGGGAGAGCTGATCAAAACTGGATGGAAGAAAAAGTCAATTTTCTTTAAATTGCCATATTGGAAGTCATTGTATATAAGACATTTCCTCGATGTGATGCATATTGAAAAAAAATGTATTTGATAGTGTTATTGGTACGTTACTCATGTTCCAGGAAAGTCTAAAGATGGCATCAACGCAAGATTGGACTTGGTCGATATGGGAATAAGAAATGAATTGGCTCCAGTAAAGAAAGGAAATCGCACATATCTACCTCCAGCCGCTCATACTCAATCTAGAAAGGAAAAAATTGTTTTATGTAAATTTCTACACGAAGTTAAAGTTCCAGAAGGATACTCTTCGAACATTAAAAATTTGGTTTGTATGAAAGACCTCAAGTTAAAAGGTTTGAAGACCCATGATTGTCATATTCTAATGGAGCATTTGCTACCAATAGGTATACGTTCCATTTTACCTGAAAAAGTTCGACTAGTCTTGACAAGATTATGTTTCTTCTTCAAGGAAATTTGTAGTAAAGTGATTAACCCTCAGAAATTACCGACATTGCAGAGGAAATTGTTGTTACTTTGTGTGAGCTTGAAATGTATTTCCCACCCTCATTTTTTGATATAATGGTTCACCTTACTGCTCATCTGGTTAAGGAGACACAACTTTGTGGGCCAGCTTATATGAGATGGATGTATCCGATAGAACGATATATGAAAATATTAAAAGGGTACTTAAAAAGTAGAAGTCGACCAGAAGGTTGTATTGTTGAACGATACATTGTTGAAGAGGCTGCTGAATTTTGTACTGAATATTTGTCCAATGTTGAATCCATAGGGCTTCCCATGTCTCGTCATTCGGGAAGAATATCAGGAGAAGGGATAATTGGAAGGAGACTGCTGACTATATCAAGGACAGAATGGGAACAGGCACAATTGTATGTTCTGCACAATGATGATGAGGTTCAACCGTATGTTACAATACACATGGATCAGTTATCTCGTTTGAACATGAATAGGAATCAAAATTGGATAACTCGAGAGCATAATCGAAGTTTTATAACATGGTTAAAAAATCACATAAAGTCAAAGTTTGATATAGACCCCGGATCAATTTCACAGAGATTGAGGTGGCTAGCAAATGGTCCGAGCTTACATGTCTTTTCTTACACTGGTTATGTTATTAACGGCTACACATTTTATACCAAAGAACAAGATGATCAGACCACTATGCAAAATAGTGGAGTCACTCTCGTAGCTGAAGCGATGCATGTCTCCAGTGCAAAAGACAAAAACCCAATATATGCAAATCTATCATATTTTGGGGTTATCGAGCGCATATGGGAGTTAGACTACACAATGTTTCGTGTTCCCATATTTGGTTGCAAGTGGGTCGATAATAATAATGGCGTTCGGATTGATGAGTCAGGATTCTTGCTTGTGGCATCTTAATGTACATATTTAATTGTTTTATATAAGCCATGCATGTAATCTGAATTATTGTTGTAATCTGAATTATTGTTCTATTCTGGTTTTATTGTTCTATTCTGGTTTTATTCTAGTTCTAATCTGAATTATTGTTCTATTCTGGTTCTACTCTAGTTCTAATCTGAATTATTGTTCTATTCTGGTTCTATTCTGGTTTTATTGAATTATTGTGGTATTATAATCTGAATTATTCTGGTTCTATTCTTGTTTTATTGTTTTCTAAGAAGGCAAGCATAACCAGTGATTCAATTAGGACTTAAGTTTTTGGCTTTTGGATAGTTTGGTTGATGGGTGGGGGATAAGGGTCTTTGGTGAAGTGCATGTTTATGTAAATTTGGACAATTTCAATTCTTAAGAACTATGCATGTAATCTGAATTACTGGCAAATTGATTGGAATAAATGTATGAGTTACAGTCATCCAATATTGAACCCAAATAAAACAAACACAAAAATAACATACTGAGGCCTTTTACAGCGCTTTTTAAAAAAAGCGTTGTACAAGGCCCTTTTAAAAATAAAATAAAGAGACGTTTTACATCTCCCTTCTTAACAAGCGCTGTAAAAGGCCCTTTTAAAAATTAAATAAAGATACATTTTACATTATAAAGCGCTGTAAAAGACTCTTGTAATTTAAAAAACCCATTATAAAGCGCTGTAAAAGACTCTTGTAATTTAAAAGCGCTTACATTTACGAAGTTCACTTAATTCAGATTCGAACCGAGGCCTTCTAAGTGGTGTCTGATGGAGAACTTTAATGTATTCAACAATAATTGGTGTCTGATGGAGACCTTTTACAGCGCTTATTGGGAAAAGCGCTGTAAAAGACTTTTTGAAAAATAAAATAAAGAGACCTTTTAAAAATTATGGCATAGTCTTTTTGTTAGTCATGAGGATTTTTTAAAGCCTTTTACAGCGCTTTCTTTATACAGCGCTGTAAAAGACTCTTTGAAAAATAAAATAAAGAGACCTTTTACAGCGCTTATTTGAATAAGCGTTATAAAAGGCTTTAAAAATAATATTCATCAGATACCTAACATGACTTTCTCTAATAGGATTTTCTTCAAACACCTTGTACGCATCATGGGAATCCCCAAAAACACATTGTTAACAAAAACATCAGACCCATTGTTAACAAAAACATCAGACACATTGTTAACAAACCCATTTTTCGCAACATGGCAATGAACCTGAAGATCAAATTACGATTTAAGCTTTGATAAAAAGGGTGTTGAGGTGGAGATTGAATTGTGAAAGAGTAAGCTTTGATGTTTGTGAAGAAGATGCATAAAAGGACTTTGAGGTGGAGTTTGGTGAAGAGGAAGAGATTTTGGTGAAGAGGAAGAGGAAGGGTGTTGAGGTGGAGTTTGACGAGACCAGTTACTACTATGTGGGTTTTGCAGAGCTTGTTTAAAAAATAACATAACAAAAAACAAAAATAACATAAAAAAACAATAAGGCCTTTTACAGCGCTTCTTTGAACAAGCGTTGTAAAAGGCTTTAAAAAAAATATTCATATAACATAAAAATAAAGAGTCCTTTTACAACGCTTGTTCTAATAAGCGCTGTAAAAGACACTTTTAAAATTAAAAGTAAAGAGTCCTTTTACAGCGCTTATGTGTACAAGCGTTGTAAAAAGCTTTTAAAAGAACATTATTTAACATACTAAAACAATGAGATCTTTTACAGCGCTTGTTGGGAAAAGCGTTGTAAAAGATCCTTTTAAAAAATTAAATAAGGACGCCTTTTAGAGCGCTTTTTTAACAAGCGCTGTAAAAGGTTTAGGCCTTTTAGAGTGCTCTTTGCATAAGCGCTGTAAACGGGTTATAAAAAAGTGTTGTAAAAGGGTTATATATATAACAGTAACCTCTTCAGTTTCCTCTTCATTACGTAAACTACACTATCATCTCCTTCATCGTTCTTCTCTTCTTTTGCAAACCCTATAATCCCGTCCATTACGAACTGTATTTCCATGATCCTCTCCTTCATTTAGAACCTTATTTCCATCCAAGATCATTTCGAACCGTATATTTTCATTGAAATATGTAACCCTCATTACGTATTTCTTCAAAACGTTTTTCTGTGAACCTTATTGTTGTGAAATTTCTGCATTCGCTCTTTTCTTTGCATTTCATCTTTCTTCGAACCATTATTCAGGTATTGATGTTATTTATTTTTTGTAATGATTAAAATGCATGTTGAGCTTGTTTAAAATATATATACTGATACATGTTGAGCTTGTTTAGAATAATGCATGATGCATGTTGAGCTTGTTGATGTTATACTAAACTGCATGTTGAACCTGTTGTAGTTAAATAGATACAAACAAATAAATAGAATGTCAAAATGAAGAAGTTGGCACCTCTAAGACTTATGAAAATGAAGTCAAATGTGGTGCAACTATAATGCAAAAGGTGATTAAAGCAAGGAGCAATGGCACCAAGTTTGAGGTTAAACTATACTATACTCTGTTTGCTGTGTATTTTTTTAGCTTTTTTTAATAGCATGTACTTACTATATGAGTTTATTAGGTTGGGTGGAATGAGAGTGGTCAGCCAATTGACCCCAACAGCGCAATGTTTGTAAGTTACATTGCGCAATCTTTTGTCATTTATAAATATTTTTATTGAAATACTTTACTTATAATTTTTTTCATTGCAGACGACTTTTGTCCTTGATGAGGGACGAAAGAGTTACGTTTTGAGAGTTGCTGGGAAAATCCATCGGGGATTTAGATCGCATCTCTCAAATTTCTATCTAAAAGATAGAGAAGGAAACACAACTGCTGAACCTCCAAAAATATATCAACATTATATATCAAATGATGAATGGAAAGCATTTGTTTCCAAACGTTCTGACCCTGCGTTTGTCGTAAGTGATTAATTTATTAGCATTTGTGTGTTTTAATATTCATATTCGTAGCGTATTTTAAATTTTTACATAATTGCTATTTTTTTATATAGAATATTAGTAAGGCAAATCGCGAGAGGGCAAGCAATCCGACGCACCCATATAGAAGATCACGTATGGGATATGCACGTCTAGACCAAAATCTTGTAAGTCAATGTAACATCAATAATGAGGGAATTTGTATTATAAACTATAGTTTCTAACTAATATTTTGTTTTAACGAATAGCGACAAGAGACCCAATTCGATCAACCGTTGGGTCGTCATATCTTGTGGAAGGAAGCTCGTGTAAATAAGGATGGAGTGGTTGATATCGAAAATGTCCAAAAAGTAATAGAACTTTGTGTAAGTATATTACGACTTTAATATTTTTCAATATTGTATTTATCACTTGAATTCTTTTTAATATTGTATTTTAAAAATGCTAATGAACTTAACTATTTTAATGTTACATGTATTTTAGGAGCTTAGTGCTACAGTAGCAAGAAAAAAACTTATGCTACTGTAATGTAGCCGGAGGCCAAACTTGCAGCAAGAAAGAAACTGGATCGAGGTAAATCAGTCGCTGCTGCTGCTGCTCCTAAAATAAGTCAGCCACGCCTTGGTAAATACGGGGCGTGTCTTGACATCCAAGTAAAAAAGAACATGTGCAGCAGCGACGATTCGCGTATGATACACATGAATAAAGATATATTCGGAGATGAGTATGAGGAATTGCTCGACAAGGAGCACGTATACGAACTTCTCGAACATAAGGAGCTCAGTGCTACTGTAATGTGCTTGTACATAAGGTAAAAAATACTTTTAATTGCATTTATTGGTAATTAATTAAATATATTGGTAATTAATCTAGTTTAAAATTTTCATTGAAGGTTTTTGCATGAGAAGGTCGTGTGCACGAGGAAATTGTCAAATAAATACTCATTCTTATCTCTGCAAAAGATGTCAATGTGGAAACTCGATCCAGATAATGTAAAGAAATACATTATTGATATGTTTTTAGGAAATAAAGAAAAAGATAAATTGTTCTTCGCACCATATAATTCAGGGTACGTAATTTTATATTTTTAATTGATGAGAATTTAATTAATTAGTTGTGTATAAACAAAATTACTTAACCAATTTTTTGTTGTTGTAGGGCACATTGGGTGCTATTTGCAATCAATGCGGTCTCTGAAGTTATATACTATTTGGATCCCATGCATGGCGATTACAACAAACACTCCGAAATAAAGACTATGTTCGACACGTAAGTAATATTCATTTATTTTTGTTATACATATATATATAAATAAGTGTTTGTTCATGCTTAAATAATTACATTTATTCATTCGATAGTGCATTAAAAGTTTTTTGAGCTCAAAGAGGTGCGACAGTGTCGAAGCAAAAGTCTAATAATAATATTACATGGATCCCAATAAAGTGCCCTCGTCAAACAAACAACATCGACTATGGGTACTATGTATTGAGATTCATGAAGGAGATTGTTGACAAGAATAAAACTATTATCCCAGAAACGGTACGGTATTTTGATTATATGATTTTCATATATAAATTATCTATATATTTGATACTAACATAATATAATATATTCAATTTTTATATTGCAGTACTTTGAAAATTTCAGTCCATCATATTCTGAGCAAGATCTGATGGAATTAAAGGAGGAATGGTGTGAGTATGTGCTTGAAATGAAAATTATATGATTTTCTGGGAAATAGCATGCTGCTGGGCAAGGGATCTGAATATTATATGGTGCATAGTTATTATATGTATATGATCATAGGACAGTATATAAACATGCATATGAATATGTTGTAAATTAGGTTCAATGTATATTTAGTTATTTATGTTGTAAATTACTGTGTTACAGGGTAATATATATGTATCATATTGTGTGAACTGATTATGTTTTTACTGATTCTGGTTCTGGTTCTGTTTCTGGTTCTGGTTGTGTTACAGGGTAATATACATGCATATGAATATGTTGTAAATTACTGATTATGGTTGTGTTGTGTTGTGTGAACTGGTTCAAACTATTTTTGGATAAAAAGATAAAAGACAGCGCTTTATAAAAAAAATGCCATAAAAAGCTAAAAAGCGCTTTTAAAATATATACAGGGTTTAAAAAAACATAATAACACCTTTAACAGCAGTTTTTATAAAAAGCGCTGTAAAAGGCATGCCAAAATATGAACTATGGGTATGCCTTTTACAGCGCTTGTTATAAAAAGCGCTGTAAAAGGTACCCCAAATATATGAATTATGGGTATGCCTTTTACAGCGCTTGTTATAAAAAGCACTGTAAAAGGTACCCCAAATATATGAATTATGGGTATGCCTTTTACAACGCTTGTTATAAAAAGCGTTGTCAAAGATACCCCAATTATATGAATTATGGGTATGCCTTTTACAGCGCTTTTTATGAAAAGCGCTATAAAAGGTACACCAGATATATGAAATATGGGTATGCCTTTTACAGCGCTTTTTGTAACAAGCGCTGTAAAAGGTGCATAATAAGTGCACGTTATAAAAGGTGCCTTTTACAGCGCTTTTTTAGAAGCGTTGTTGTATCTTTTACAGCGCTCGAATCCACAACGCTTTTTTTTTTTTGAAAAAACGTTGTAGAAGGCTTAAAAAAAGCGCTGTAAAAGGCTAATTTTGGCGTATTGATTTGTCATTGTTTTCAAAAGTGATAAGAACCATGACTATTTATTTACATCTTGAGAGTATACATGCATTAGGAGTTAGTGATTTCTTACATACCTAATGTACTTTGGGTCCTTGAGAGTTAGTGTTTTGCTTTTCTTGGATTTTTTATTTATTTTAGATAGCTTGAGCTTTCTAAATGTCCAGGTTTGTTGCAATATAAACCTATCAACCTTTCTTTCTCACCTTTTGTCTTGTAAGAATATGCTGGTATGATAAGAAATTTCTGATATGGTGTATTGAGAAGTTTCTAAAATATTTCTATAAAATTATTTTACCTTTTTTTTCTTGTACAAGCAAGTAGGTTCAAGATGTCTATAATTATTATAGTAGGAATATTTGGTCCTCGTCTTTATCTCTTTCTTTTCTGGAACAAAAAAAAGTATTATAGAGTTTTTGTTTTTGAAAGATATTAAAACCTACTTTAACTTTGTCAAATATTCTAACTTTTTGGCAAATATTTCAATTTAAGATCCCATAATTTTTGGAAATGTTTTAGTGAACTTTCCAAAAGCTATTAGATCATTTTTTTAATTCATTGATTACTTTTTTTTTTTTTTTTTTTTA
>JBBPBT010001178.1:8049404-8062960 GCA_037974875.1 Cicer bijugum | reverse complement strand
AAATTTATGTTGCTTTTTTTTTTTTAAGAAAGAGATAAGAGATCTTAAAATTAACAATTGTTTATTTTTCTAAAAACATAAATAAAATATCATAAGAATTACTTTTATTATTTTTGTAAATGCACCCATCATCTATAGCTAGTATTTTATCGTTTATTTACCATAATGATTCACTTTAAAAATATTTTATCTTTTTCTTTATAAATTAAAATGAATATATATTTTAAAAATCAAAATAAAAAATATTTTAACAAATAAAACAAATCTTTACGTACTCAATTTTATGTGTTGTGTTCTGATTTTGAGCATGGGTTGTGAATATAAATTTTTGCAGTTTGTGATGGTTCTATTGAAGGGATCAGTGCCAATACAGTTTGAATTTAACAAAGAACCAGCTGCATATGGTGAACTAATTTCAATGGGTGGCATAAATTCAGAAGTGAAGAAGAATTTAATTAATACCATTGGCACAATATTACAGTCCAACCTATCTATACCAAGGAAGCGTTTTTTTCTCAAAGTATTTGATACAACAGTACTCCGTAAAAATAACTCCAAAATGTAGGGATAAGACTTTTGATTTAATATTTATATTCCACAATATTGTTAAGTTACTTTTATGTTGAATTGCAACTAATAATATACTTGTGTATGAACCTGTGTCTTACACGAGTATACATTTACTTTTAGATATTTCAATAAGATTGTTAGTTTGTACTAGAATTATGATTAATTTATAAAAAATATCATCATAGTATTATTTTTTTAATCGATATTTCGTATTATACAATTATAAAGTTATTTTATTTGTCCCTTTTTATAAAGGTTATTTTTGGTCAACAACCACAACTCGATAGAATTAATTCGTCAAGACTCCGGACTCTCTTTCTGTCCGTAGCGGAGGGAATCATTGTTTCTCAATCAATCATGCCTCAACTAGATAAATTCACTTATTTCACACAATTCTTCTGGTCATGCCTTTTCCTCTTTACTTTCTATATTCCCATATGCAATGATGGAGATGGAGTACTTGGGATCAGCAGAATTCTAAAACTACGGAACCAACTGGTTTCAAACCGGGGGAACAAAATCCGGAGCAACGACCCCAACAGTTTGGAAGATATCTTTAGAAAAGGTTTTAGCACCGGTGTATCCTATATGTACTCTAGTTTATTCGAAGTATCCCAATGGTGTAACGCCGTCGACTTATTGGGAAATAGGAGGAAAATAACTTTTATCTCTTGTTTCGGAGAAATAAGTGGCTCACGAGGAATGGAAAGAAACATCTTATATTTGATCTCGAAGTCCTCATATGGCGCTTCTTCTTCAAATCCTGGATGGGTTATCACTTGTAGGAATGACATAATGCTAATCCATGTTCCACACGGCCAAGGAATAATCAAAAAATAAGAAAGGTATTGCTTTTTTTATAATAGTTGCTCGTTCGTTCATAAATTCACTCGACCACTTGTTAGTCTTGCTACACGACACGAGTCTAGGGTGAAGTTGAAGCAGACACGGTCAAGTAAAGTCGACTTCACAAGTGATTCAACATACCATATATATGGATGGAAAATAGTATTTATGAAAATAAGAATAATTTTTTAGATTTTGTTGGCTATCCACCACGTCTAATCATGACTCACATATTAATTTTTGGAGAGTTTGAAAAAGTGCAAGAGAAAGAGGGGACTAAATGTTCCAAAACCACAACAATTTTTCATATCACATCTTGGGTGGGCTCACTCTTCAAGTGGAATCCACTAATTTTATTAGTATTAGAATTAATATTATTATTATTATTATTATTAAAATAAAAAGAAAAGAAAAAATAAATAGAATATATGGTATTATTAGGTTAGGCCCATGTGAAATAAATAAAAGGAATTTAAAATTTCCTAAGGAGTATGAATGAGAGTAGTGCCGAAAAACTAAAGGAAAAGCAAGCACAATAAAACATAGAAGAGAAAAAGGTTTGGTTCCGGTGGTGATAACAAGTGTGTAACAAACTTGTTTTGTTTGAACTACAATTTTGATAGGTTATTTCTACCACTGAGTTTATTATTTTAATATAGTTTTACTTTATCTGAAAGTTACTTTGGCATACCCACTTTAGTGGAAGGTTGTTATTGTTGATTGTTGTTTGTTATTAGGAAGATTCTGGTGTATCCATTAATTGTTATAGTGAAAGTTTTTACTAGACTAGGTCCCATGGTTTTTATTCTCTCAATTTGAGGGACGTTTTCCACGTTAAAAAATTGTGTTTGTCTTATATTTAATTTTCTGTCAATTATTTTTGCTTTGTGGAATTGTATTTTATGTTTGGCCATTCATATGCACAGGTGAGGGAAAAATATTCCGCATTATTGAGATATTTATCACTAATTATTTATAGTTTTTTTTTTCCAACAAACTGGTATCTAGAGCTCGGTTATTTGATTTGTGCATTTAAATGGAGGAGAAAAATAAATGTCCGAATATGATTAAACTCAACTCTTCAAATTACACACTTTGAAAGACTCTCATGGAAGACGTGTTATACAGTAAAGATTAATAGGATCCTTTTGAGGGTAACACTGTTGAACCCGCAGATAAATATGATGCTGACTGGAAAAGGATGAATAGAAAGGTAGTGGCGTTGATTAGATAGTGGTTGGATCTGAGTGTATATCCACACGTTGAAACTGAAATAGATGCTAACAAACTGTGGGAAAAATTAGAAGAGTTGTATGAACAAAAGAATGTGCAAAATAAAGCATTCTTGATTCGGAAGCTGGTGAATATGAAATACAAAGATGGGGATTCAATGGCAAAGCATATGAGTATTTTTCATAATATAGTGAATCAGATGACAACCACAGAAATCAAATTAGATGATGAGTTGCAAGCGTTGTTATTGTTGAGTTCATTGCCTGATAATTGGGAAACCCTTGTTGTAACGTTGACCAATTCAGCTCCAAGTGGAAAGTTGAAAATGTCTAACAATTACATAGAGTAATTTGAATGAAGAAGCTAGAAGAAACAAACATGGTTTAATTGGTTCTTCCTCAAAGTCAAAAGCACTAGTTACAGAGTCACGGGAGAGAAGTCAATCTAAAAACTTCTATAGACGCAACTCTAAAAGTCGTAGCAAGTCGAGGACTAGAAAAGAAGTGGTATGCTATCATTGTGGTAAAGCGGGTCACATAAAAAGAAATTACAGGTTCCTTAAGAGAGATCAATCAAGGGAAAGAGATGAAGACAAAGAGAAGAAAAATGATAAAGATACAACAACAATATAGTAACATTTCAATATTTATATTGGTAAAATACTTTTGATTATAGTCTTGTGCTTATTAGTGCTACACTATTTATTATTATAGTTTGATACTTAATCGACATACACTATTTATCACAACCTAATATTAATTGGCTAGACACTAGCCATCACAACTTGATACCTATTCATCAGTCATTATTTATCACAGTCTAATATTATTGAACAAACAATGTTCATTACAACCTACTCCAATGTCCATGTTAGCATTCTTCATAGTAAAGACTTATACCGAAGTGATGCACTATTTTTTCAAAACATAATGGTCATAATATGTAACTTTTGAAGATCATAAAGTAGTTTAAAACATCATTCTTGATAAATCCTAATACAAGATTGATAATACATGAATATGTTAAGTTATTTTAAAACATCTAAAAAGGGGGTCAAGGTAGTGAGTGCTAGGCACTTGCCAACTTATTTCAACAACATATTGTTTGATCAATTGTGTAACAACTTTGATGATTTTATTGAAATATCAAATGGTGTCGGATTTGAAACGATCACTCTTTGTAAAGCTTAATGTTGAAGATTGGCGCTAATTAAGGAGAATCAATAGATTCTATTTTGTACAGTTTTATGACAGCTTTATGTCCATTAAATATATATTAGTATTAGCTAATTCCTAGCCTTTCCTATCTTATTAGAATTAGCAATTATGAGGAGAATAACTTCCCGGCTAGATTAGCGCCCAACCTTAATCTCCTAGTCTGTATAAATTTTGCTTTGTATTATTGTAAAGATACATAAATAATATAAGAAAATTCTGCATGGTATCAGAGCTCGATCTGATCCATCCCTAAGAAAACCCTAGCGCCGCCAGCAATGGGTGAACCTTCCGATGAGCAGCCAAAGATGGAAACTAGATCATTTCCGATCAGTTCACATTATGGGCTCAGTCATCTCATCACTGGCCATAAATTAAATGGTCAAAACTATACCCAATGGGTAAGATCAGTCAAGATCTTCCTTCAAGGAAAAGGGAGAGAAGGCTACATCACAGGAGACACAAAATGTCCCCAAGAAGGAGATGCCACCTTTCAAAATTGGAAACTTGAGAATAGCCAAGTAATGTCATGGCTGCTCAACACCATGACCAACGAAATTGGTGAAAATTTCATGTTCTATGATTCGACAAAGGAGATATGGGATGCTGTGAAGGAAACATATTCAAATGTGGACAATGCCTCTGCCATATTTGAGATAAGAAGCATTCTACACAACATTCGACAAGGAGAATCTTCTGTTACTGAGTATTTTAATACACTTAGTAGACATTGGCAACAACTAGATGTATATGAAGAAGTCACATGGGACTGTCTAGGGGATAAGAAAAAATTCAAAGAGCTGGTGGAGAAGGACATAATCTACATGTTCATATTGGGACTAAACAAGGACCTTTATGAAGTCCGTGGAAGGATCCTTGGAACCAAACCTCTTCCCAAAATTTGGGAAGCCTTTTCAGAAGTAAGGAGAGAAGAGAGCAGGAGGAAACTCATGTTGGGAAATGCCACCTCAACACCTCCTACCGAGAGCTCAGCAATGGCTGCAAGAGGAAACCAAATTCGGCCATTTCAAAAGAAAAATTGTCCCTGGTGTGATCACTGCAAGAAACCAGGCCATACACAAGAAACATGTTGGGTTATACATGGAAAACCCCCAGAAGCCAAGCAATTCAAAAGCAGGGACAACAGAGGCAACACAATTTTTAACCACCAAGAAGCTGAGGTAAAATCTACTTCATTTCCATTTAACAAGGAACAAATGGAGGCTTTACAAAAAATCTTCAAACAAACTATGCCTTCTATAGAAAAAGGTGGTACGGCTGTAGTGGCTCAAAGAGGTAATGTCTCACATGCTCTAAATACTAGCATGGGAAAAACAAAGTCATGGATTGTTGACTCAGGGGCTTCAGATTACATGACTGGAAATTTTAATTTGTTTCCTAGTTATTCTCCTTATCCATTTAACTGCACTGTCCGAATAGCAAATAACACACATGTTCTATATGTGCCGAAACTTGATTGCAACTTGCTGTCCATTAGCAAAATCACAAGAGATTTGAAATGTGTTACTAAATTTTCTCCTCACTTGTGTGAATTTCATATTTTGGAGTCGGGGAAGACGATTGGCAGTGCTAAAGAGTGTGTTGGACTCTACCTACTTCAAGCTGAAGAATTAGAAAGAGAACTCAAGAACCAGTCATATGCAGCAGCTAGTGTTCCAAGTAGTGACAATCCTGTAATGTTATGGCACTGTTGATCAGGCCTCCCAAATTTCATGTATCTAGAAAAATTATTTCCTTCTTTATTCAATAAAAATCAGAAGCATTTTTAGTGTGAAATTTGCCAATTGTCCAAACATACACGTAGCCAATACCCACCCAAACCCTATAAGCCATCTCAACCTTTCGCCCTAATTCATAGTGATGTATGGGGACCATCGCACATTAAGAATGTTACCGGTTCTAGATGGTTTGTCACGTTCATTGACGATCACACTCGTGTTACCTGGGTATTTTTAATGAAAGAGAAATCAGAAGTAGGAAGGATCTTTGAGGTTTTCCACAACATGGTGCAAACTCAATTTCACAACAAGATCCAAGTGCTTAGCTGACAATGGTTGTGAGTACTATAATTCGATTCTAAGTTCCTACCTACAAAAAGTTGGCATTGTTCACCAAAGCTCTTGTGTGGACACTCCACAACAAAACGGAGTTGCAGAAAGAAAGAATAGACATATTTTGGAAGTAACTAGATCAATCATGTTAGCCACAAATGTCCCGAACCAGTTTTGGGGGGAAGCTGTCCTTTCGACAACACACCTTATAAATAGAATGCCCACTACAAGAAAAACACCATTTTGTGGCCAACTTTATAAATATTTTGTGGCCGAATAAAACCCTCACAAATTAGTGACCGAAAAAGCCCTCACAAATGCCAAAATTGAAATTGGTCTTTATTTGTGGCTGAAAAAGCCCTCACAAATTTTTAAACATTTAACTGGATTTTGTGGCTGCCTAAGCCCTCACAAAATCACAACATTATGATTTTGTGAGGGCTTAGGCAGCCACAAAATCCAGTTAAATATTTAAGGAATTTGTGAGGCTTTTACAGCCACAAAAAATCAATTTGTGAGGGTCGAATCCGTCACAAAGGACTGACGTGACCAGTGGCATTTGTGGCTGCAAAGGCCGCCACAAAGGAATGCACACGTGGACTTTGTGGCTGCAAAGGCCGCCACAAAATTTTAAACCTACGTGGACTTTGTGGCTGCTTTGGCCGCCACAAATGCTCAAGGTAACACTATATATATTTTTCTCTAGTCCTCCTTCATTTTTTCACATCCAACTTCTCTCTAAAATCTTATTCTAACTATTCTCTCCTCCTTCTCTCTACACAAAATATTTTGTTATTAATTTAAATATTTTATTATTAATATTTTATTATTTAAATTAATCTTTAATTTAATTATTAATCTTTAATTTTAATTTAAATATTTTATTTTAAGTTTTTAATTAAATTAATATTAGTTTATTATATATTAAATTTAATTTATAATTACATTATATTTTAAATTTAATTTTAATTTTAATTTAATTATAATTATAATTTTAATTTAATTTTAATTATAATTTTAATATTATATTTATGTTAATTTATTATATATAATATTATAATAAACTATTAATTTTGAATTTAAAAATTAATTTATTAAATACGTATTATTTTGTGGCGGCCTAAGCCCTCACAAAATATATTATTTTTTAATCAGGATGGCATTTGTGGCGGCCAAAAGCCCTCACAAAGGAGGGAGGGAATTTGTGGCGGCCTGGGCCCTCACAAAGGTCCAATCAGAAAAATTCAGCTTGTCCTTTGTGGCGGCCTATGCCCTCACAAAGGCAGACTTTTGTGGCTGCAAAAGCCCTCACAAATGTCTGTCTTTTGTGGCTGCAAAAGCCCTCACAAATGCCAACCTGTTTCAGGCACTTTGTGGCTGCAAAAGCCCTCACAAAATTTTGTGACCAGCTTCTTTGTGGCTGCCAAAAGCCCTCACAAAATCCACCTTTGTGGCTGCTATTTGCCCTTTGTGATGGCTTTTGGCCCTCACAAAATCTATCATTTTTTGTAGTGGCCTTCCCGGATCCTTAACCTCAAGACCCCCTTTCCACACTCCAAACCTTTTTCCCAACCAGCAAAATACTCACCTCCATTCCCTTAAAGATTTTTGGATGCTCATCCTTCGTCCACAACCCACACCGTAGTAAACTTGACCCCAAATCTATCAAGTGCATTTTTCTTGGTTACTCACCTCACCAAAAAGGGTACAAATGTTACTCACCCATCACCAAAAAATTCTACCACACCATGGATGTAACCTTCTTTGAGAACCATCCCTACTACCCCAAAGTTGGCATTTAGGGAGAGCAAGTACACACATATCCACTTGAAACTTTAGAATACCAACCTAGGATGTTTGAACAAACAGAAACTGCCCTTATCCCACCTGAAAGGACAGCAGAACCTGAACCGATTGTTGTAACAGAAACTGAAGCAGTGGCCGAGGCAAAAAATGGAAAAAACAATGAAATTGGAACAACCCAACATAATCAAGGTACACACGAAGGAAGTTGGAAAACTTATGAAAGAAGAAGGAGGAAGGAAGTAGAGCCTAGCACAGCTCCACCGCAAAGCCATGAGTCTCACCAGATTCCAGAAAATGAAATCCCTACAGGTAACGTTGTCCCAAACTCTAAACTCCCTGTGAACCTTGACACTGTTGATATTGATATTCCTATTGCTGTAAGAAAAGGGGTGAGAACTTGCACTCAACACCCTATTGAGAATTGTGTTTCCTATGGAAAATTATCACAAAACTACAAATCATTTGTAGCAGCTATTGATAACATAGAAATTCCAAGGAATGTTCAAGAAGCTCTACAAAAACCTGAATGGGCAGCAACTGTAACTGAAGAAGTCCAAGCACTGGTAAAAAATGGCACATGGGAAATCACCACAATACCTGAAGGGAAGAAACCAGTGGGATGCAAGTGGATCTTTTCGGTTAAACACAATGCTGATGGGAGTATAAACAGGTACAAGGCCCGATTAGTTGCAAAGGGATTTACACAATCATATGGAGTGGACTATGAAGAGACCTTTGCACCTGTGGCAAAACTCAACTCAGTTCGGGTCCTATTATCATTGGCAGCAAATCTAGATTGGCCCCTACACCAATTAGATATAAAGAATGCATTCCTAAACAGTGAGCTAGAAGAGGAGGTGTATATGCAAATACCTTCCGAGCTTGAATCACATGAGACCTCAAACATGGTATGCAAACTCCATAAATCCCTCTATGGCTTGAAACAATCTCCAAGAGCATGGTTTGATAGACTAACAAGAGTTGTCAGGGAAGATGGCTTTGCCCAATGCCAAACAGACCACACTATGTTTGTTAAGCACTCTCCGGAGGGAAGAATAGCCTTATTTATTGTCTATGTTGATGATATTGTTATTACAGGAGATGATCATGATCAAATCAGCCACCTCAAGAGTATCTTAACCGAAGAATTTGAAGTCAAATATTTGGGTCAACTCAAGTACTTTCTAGGGACGGAAATTGCTCGGACAAGGGATGGTATTTGTGTTTCTCAAAGGAAATACACTTTGGATTTACTCAAAGAAACAGGGATGCTTGGATGCAAAGTTGCCAATACTCCGGTAGAACCCATGAAACAAAGTGAAGAAGAAAATGTACCTGCTGATAAGGATAGATACCAAAGCTTAGTTGGAAAACTAATCTATCTAACTCACACTAGACCATATATTGGTTTTGCTGTGAGCTTGGCTAGTCGCTACATGTCCAACCCAAATGAGACTCACATGAAGGCTCTAAATAGAATCCTTCAATACCTAAAGGGTACACCTGGCCGCGGGATCTATTTCCAAATGAGCCACAACCAGGGAATTGAAGTTTATACCGACTCAGATTGGGTAGGGAGTTTATCTGACAGGAAATCCACCACAGGCTATTGCACCTTTGTATGGGGAAACTTGGTAACATGGAGAAGTAAGAAACAATCTGTGGTCGCTAGAAGTAGTGCAGAAGCTGAATTCAGAGCTATGACACAAGGGATTTGTGAAGGGATTTGGCTCAAACGAATGTTGGATGAGATCAAAATTCCTACTAACTACACTATGAGAATACTTTGTGACAACAAGGCAACTATAAGCATTGCAAAAAACCCGGTTCACCATGATAGAACAAAGCATGTGGAAATAGACAACCACTTCATTAAGGAGAAAATTGATCATGAGATCATAAGTGTTAACCAC
This sequence comes from Cicer bijugum, assembly GCA_037974875.1. Taxonomy (NCBI): domain Eukaryota; kingdom Viridiplantae; phylum Streptophyta; class Magnoliopsida; order Fabales; family Fabaceae; genus Cicer; species Cicer bijugum. The sequence continues at coordinate 8,053,306 of JBBPBT010001178.1, read as the reverse complement.
ATCTCATCAAACAGACAAACAACAGACATTCTAACAAAGGCACTTCCAAGGCACACATACGAAACTATCAGGTTCAATCTGGGTATGATAGATATCTACCACCCAGATTGAGGGGAAATGTTGAAGATTGGCGCTAATTAAGGAGAATCAACAGATTCTGTTTTGTACAGTTTTATGACAGCTTTATGTCCATTAAATATAGATTAGTATTAGCTAATTCCTAGCCTTTCCTATCTTATTAGAATTAGCAATTATGAGGAGAATAACTTCCCGACTAGATTAGCGTCCAGCCTTAATCTCCTAGTCTGTATAAATTTTGCTTTGTATTATTGTAAAGATACAAAAATAATATAAGAAAATTCCGCACTTAAGATCTATAGTTTATAAATATAATTTTTATTTTGGAGGATAGAATTCAATTCGTTTAGTTTAATGAAAGAAGAAGTACCAAAAACAAAACTACTACTTTTCCAAAACTTGTAACAAATATTAAATCATCAATACTTAGCCAAATCCAACTGAATATATGTTCATACTGAAGAAAATTAAGTTTGGTTTTCAACAAATCAACAATCATTCAAAAATGAGGTCTATGAAAAAGTTATGACCAAAATACTATATAAACGTATCTACGAACTTAGAGGTAGTATTAACCAAATCACCTTACAATACCAACAAAGACAAGAAGAACATCTAAAATATATCATCATAACAATAGCAAAGAAAGACACTTAAAACACCTCAACAACTATAATGACAAGAATCACATTTAAAGTACATGTAGTTCAACAAGCACACAACAACATATAACTCACTTTAACACAATCACCAAAAAATCAACTAGAACAAATAAGGGCACAATCACGATAACATCCATACTTCAAAAAGCCCAGTTTAAAGAGACACACACAACTCAAAATTCACGTCAAACTCTTACTTTTCATAAACGTACTCAAATTTTAGAAACTACTCACATGCAAGAAGGAGAAATTTGGATATCCACTTCTCTGAAATGTATGAGTTAAGGAAAAATTTTGATATCCACTTCTCTCAAATGTCGGAGTTATGGAAATGTCTAATCACACCTTACAAAGATTTTAAAAAAAGGGATTTAGACTATACTATACCTTTGTCAAATTAGAAGGAGTCATAAATCTTGAGCTAATTCCATATAACAATGGTAAATTATTGGTTTGGTCATTGGTGAAAGGATCTAATCTATTTTAGCAACTAACACCTTTTTAGTTGGACAAATTTTTTATCTTTTAGTTTTTGAAAAAGTCATAACTTAGAGATAAAGTTGTAATATAGGTTCAAAGGTTAGTGTTTTTTTTTTTGTTAAATATTAATATTTTGAGTGTCTCTTTGTTCATTATTTTTATAATTGCTCTTCCACCCTCTCTTCAACATTTATGGGTGGCCTAATTGTTTTTTCTCTTGTTTCTATCTCTTAAAACCATATGCTGAAATTTTATTACTTAAAGGTATTAGATTATCATTTTTTTTTTAAATTGTTGCACTCTTACTTTTATAATTTCAATTTCAAATTGACGAGATTTTATTACTTAAAGGTATTAGATTATCATTTTTTTTTAAATTGTTGCACTCTTACTTTTAAAATTTCAATTTCAAATTGATGGGATTTCTTGAGTTTTCTTTAAATCATTCCATTAAAGAACCACTTCAAGTCATGTATATGTTTTTGACCATTAACACCAATAAAACTACCATGACTACTACACTTTTGGACGACCCTGGAAGATTGGATCTAAAGGAAAAAACAATTAAATTTGTTAGAAAAAAAAAAGAATATGTTGCAAGTAGATAAAGAGAAAAAAAATTAAGAATGTTTTAACCACCTACAACTCTTACATAAGAATTGAAAATGTATAAGAACAATTGAAATAGAAACTTACCATAAAAAAAATATATAAATATAAATAGACGCACAAAAAAAGAATTATGTAAACATTAATTATAATTTTATCCTTAAGGTTTGACTTTTTTAAAAAAACAAAAATTGGATATTTGTTTCAAGTATTTAAATAATAGACAATTTTAATAACTAAAAACCCTTACGAAAGAATAAATAATGCAACGGTGTCAGCAATTCGATGTGTCAATACAATTTGTGTGTGACAAATTTCTTACAATGTTCGTATTAAATTTGAATCCTCTCATGTCATGTAAACCATCTCACCATTAAAATGCAATGCACCTATTATAACAACAACATTATAGTAAGAAATAAACAGAGAAATTGCAATTAGGAACTCAAGACATTTGATAACAAAGTTTGACCAATGATGTCTATGTCTCTAACTACAGAACAATTGTAGTTCCTTTTTATTATATGAATGAATTAGGATTTATAAAGTACAAGTTTTGCCTCCTCGTTATGAATAATGTTCAAATTGCAACAATATCTTAGAATCATACAATTGAGAACTATTGCCCCCCGCACCCCCAAGTTATCCCTACAACAATCAATTGGGTCAAATCGTCTACTTGACACTACCTATGAGCCATAATCAACAATCTCCACCTTGGTGAATATCAAATCCTTATGAAGATTTACAGCATGACAGTCACATCATAACAACTCTAGGTACAACTTTTACTGAACACTTAGAAACATGTAATATGTCCAAGTAGTGCTTGAACTTGTAATTGGTGACTTGCTTAGTCAATATGTTAGTTGCATTCTCTAAAACATGAACATTTTCAAGTGATATTTGTCCAGATGCAAGTAACTCTCTGATTTTGTGAAACCTCACATCAATATACTTAGTCCTAGTGTGATACAATTAATTATTTGCCTGATAAATGGCACTTTGACTATCACAATGCAACAAAACTCCACCTTGCTCAACATTCAACTTCTTCATTAATCATGTAAGCCATAAAGCCTTTTTGGTAGCCTCAACAACTGCCATGTACTCTGCTTCAACTGTAGACATAACTACTATAGATTGAATCGATGACTTCTAACAAATAGGTCCTCCTGTAAAGGTAAAGAAATATCATGTTGTAGACTTTCTATCATTGATATTACTTGCATAATCAGAATCAACATATCCTACAACTGAAGGATCACCCAGTCCGTTGCTATACATGATACCATGACTTGTTGTACCCTTCAAGTGCTTGCATGATTTAAACATAAACTTGCAAACTTGACTTACATTTTGTGCCAAATATGGTCTAGTGCCAACCATGGAATACATTAAACAACGAACAACATTGGCGTACGAAATCTTTAACACATACTCATCTTTTGAATTTGTCTTTGGACATTGATTCGAAAAACATCTTAAAATGATTCGCCAATGGATTTCTCACAACCTTCAAATTACTCATATCAAATATGTCTAACAGATTTTCAACATAGTTTTTTTGAGAGGGTCATACTTTTCTAGTACTTATATTCCTGTTAATTTTTATACCAAAAATTTCTTAACAACACTCAAGTATTTCATATCAAACTATTTTCTCAACATGATTTTAAATTCATTTATATCATGTAAATGATTAGAAACAATTAATATATCATTAACATAAAAAAAAAAGTGAATGTTTCACTTATGTATTTGACCTAATTAAAACTTTTTTCTTTTGAGTATTTTGTACTATGTTATGATTTTAATTATATATCAAAATTGTTTCATATAATTTTTATTTTTATTCAACCTCTTTCCTCTACGTTACTTATCTCCCTCTCCTTCTTCTAATTCTTTTTTTTTTCTTCACCATTTTTTTAACTTTCTTTTAATTTTAATTAAAACAAATACTTACTAAAACAGAATCCGCCTCTAATTTTAATTCTCATTTCACCTAAAATTAACTTTTTATATAGTTATTATTTTTGCTTAACTCTTCTTATAGTTATTATCTTCAGTCTA
>JBBPBT010001178.1:8022617-8041244 GCA_037974875.1 Cicer bijugum | reverse complement strand
AAAGAACTTTATATTAGTAAAATATTTATTGCGAAAATTTGTAATTTTATGTTATAATAATATAAAATTTATTATTTTATTTTAAAAAATTAATTTATATATACTATTTATGTAAAAAAATTATAATATATTATCAATTATTTAATTATTATTAATATTCGACTTTTTTTATAACTACTCATAAAATTATTTATATGAATAATTATAATTTATTATATAAAACTTTTACATCATCATACATATAAAAATGAAACTCCTTTTGAAATTTATATTTAGTTTTTTAGGAGTTAAATTTATATAAAATTACTACTTTACAAGTACTTTGGGGGAAGAACATAGTCATTCTTTTGTTGTTGATATAGTAATATTTTATTTTATTGACTAAACTTACACGATAATTCCGCATTTACATCACACACGTTGCCGTAATATAAACGACGTGTGACGAAAAAGAGCCAATTGCATTCGTACCTCACATACTTGTAAACGCCACTGCGTTTTTTCGTCGGTGGTGGATTCGACACCTTAACCATTAAGCAATAAATACCACTCTCTTTCCATTCACCTTCTTTTCTCTTTCTTTCCCATCCTCACAAACTTAAACCCCATTTCCTTCCGATTCACAACACAAATTATTTCACATAATCACAACAACCCTCAGCTCTCAATTTCTCTCTCTAAACTCTCAAACAAATCACTTTCTCTCTCTAAACGGTTACAACAAACAAATACCACAATGTCCTCCTCCGCACCACCCGTTCTCCCCGTCGCCAACGTCCCTCCTCCACCAACTACAACCGGATCTACCGTCTCCGGTTCCGGATCCGATGCTCCCGCAAACTCCCCCGCCGTCCGTGTCCTAATCAACAACCTCTCTGAATCTCTCCGTCACGGGCTCGCTCAGCGCCGTCCTTGGGCGGAGCTTGCTGATCGTTCCGCCTTCACAAAGCCGGAATCGTTCTCTGAAGCGACGCTTCGCGTCCGCAAGAATTTCTCATACTTTCGTATCAATTACTACGCCATCGTTGCGGTGATTCTCGCGGTTTCTCTCCTCACCAATCCGTTCTCTCTCATTCTCCTCATCGGACTCTTCGCTTCGTGGACGTTTCTCTACCTCTTCCGTCCTTCAGATCGTCCTCTCGTTATTCTCGGTCGCACATTCACCGATTTCGAAACCCTAGCTCTTCTCTCTGGAACCACTGTCTTCGTTGTTTTCCTCACCAGCGTCGGTTCTGTTCTCGTCTCGGCTTTAATGCTCGGCGTCGCCGTCGTTTGCCTCCACGGTGCATTCCGTGCTCCTGAGGATCTCTTCCTTGATGAACAGGATAGCTCTCAGACTACCGGATTCCTCTCCTTCCTTCGCGCTCCTGCTGCTAGTGTCGGCTCCGTTCCTTCCGTCACCGGACGCGTTTGAGCGTCTTGAAGATATCTTCGATCTGGTAATGGTAATGGTTTCTTTCGTCTGATCGGTTAAATTTTGGTACTGAAGCGAAACAATGGTGAAAAAAAAATAATTCCTCTTTTTTTTTTTTGTTTTATAATTTCTTGATCTGTATTAACAAATTGGATTTATATACATAGGTGAACATGAATCTTGTTATTTTAATTTTCTTTTATACAGGATTTGGTTATGTTGTTGATGGATCTATCATTTTCTCTGTAATCGATTTATTCATTATGTAATTTTAGTAGCTCTATTATGGATTATTATGAATCAATAGCAAGATCACTTGGATTTTTATATTTTTTTGCCGCTTGAAATTCATCATTGTTCCACATTGTTTATAACCATTATTATGTTCATTTGATGTTTGATTAGATTAGATCTCATTACTTCTGGCGTGAATAAAGAATAGAATCAGGGTTTAATCTTTTCCCCCTTTTATTGTGAAGTTGCACAAACAATGTTGGATATGTAACTAGATACTAGACTACTGTACATTGGATTTCCCGCTATCACACATTTGTGAATCTAGACTTTTTGATGAAGATCAGACGCATATTCTGACTTTTATTTTCAAGCCAATCTTATGGAATGTGGATCCTGGTTCAATTTGATGGAGTCAGCATAGGAACGGTCTGATCTTTATTCATCGGGGATGATCCCTTGATGGTGTGACGTCAATGTGGTGTCTTGGATTCCTGACTTCATGGAAGTTATCCTGATGGTTGCATGAAGTGGTTTTAACTTGATAGGGAAAAGATTACCTGCAGTGTGAATTTCACTGGAGGGGGAGCAGTGCAAATCTCCACCCTTAAATCACTATACCCCTTTATTTTTTTATTTTTGTCTTTTATATATGGGGCTAAGATTTCGTGGGAGAGATTTTCCATGGGAGTGAATTCATTCCCAACTTAAGACATCTTGGTGAAAGTGACTGGAGAGTTTGGCATTTGTCAAATTATAGAGAAAGACAGTTAACTTTGATCCAGGAAAAATTTAGTCTCTCAAATTTTCTTTGTAGCTGGTTTTCTCAATTAGATTTGTGTATGATTAACATTCTGACTTGATATTCTCTATTCATAACCGTATCAATAATTGATAATGGTCTAAAGCGAGAAAGATAGGAATAATGGGGACAAATCTTATGAGTTTAAGTGGGAAAATCTGCTGTAGCTTTTCAGGTAACAACTGTAAAATCCCATATCTGTGAGTGCTAATTAGAATTAGAAATCCCATTTCTCTCAAGTGTTCAAATGATCACTCTTTAATAATAAATTAGTTGCTTCCTTTGTGTTGCGTATTCCTAAAATTTTGATGTCTAGAACCATTGACAGTAATAATTAAATCTTTTTGCCACTTTGTTGTTTAACTGATGAAGATGTAATTTAGTTTTGTATCTTCAAGCTGTTATTTTGAGAATGATCTCAGCAAGATGGTGTATTTGAGATTGTTTTGGTTACACTGTCTGTTGGCTCTACTTCCTGAATCTTTTGATCATGGAATTTGGTTGTTGCATAATGTATGCATCTCACTTTGTAACTTTTGGTGACAGAGTCGACAACTTGGCTTGTCCTTTCCTTAAATCCTTGTGTGTCTGTTAATTCGGAGGTCACACCATCTGTTAATTCGGAGGTTACTTTCCCCACCCAACACCATGTATACGAAAAAACTATCAAATATTGCACGTCCAAATGCCTACTTTCAAATAATTAGTGTGATCTGCATTTGTACTTTTGATAACGCGGGCTTTTTGGTAGCGAAAGGCAGGGTAGAAAATAGCACCAGTTCAGTAGTAGTTTACCGGTTTTAACTTATTTTTACTTGTACCAAACAAAACTGCTTTTGTATTAAATTGAACTGCGCTGTTTAATTTCTATAGACTTTTTTTCCTAGTAGCATGTGGAGCAATGACGATCAATCAGAATTCACATGCTGCCTTTCTAGATATAGAATACATGCTGCGCTATTTAATTCATAGCCTTTCCAGAAACATGCTGCCTTGCATTGGCATTTGGCACAACAAGGTTGATCAATCTTAATTAATCAGATACATATTAAGCCCTCTAAGAAGATAAAATTATAATTAATCAAAAACAAGATACATATTAAGCCCTCCAAGAAGATAAAATTAGAATTGATCAAAAACAACAATGTCTGTAACAATCTATCTATTTTGTTAAATATAATAACTAGTATGTAACAATCTATCTATTTTGTTAAATATAATAACTAGTTTATTTTGCATAATTTTCATTCTACCTCTCCAATCTCTCTAATATATTGTTGTTTTTTAGAAACAACATTGACTTTCTTCTTCATTGCCGTAAACACTCCTCCATCATTCCAATTAGGGGTGGGCAAAATTCAGTTATGCTTGAAAACCGAATCGAACCGAACCGAATTGGTTTTCAGTTCAAAAAAAATCGAACTGAATTGGTTTACGGTTTGTAAAATCGAACCGAACCAGTTTTATAAACCAGTGCACCGGTTTAATATTCCAAACTGAACCGAACCAGTTATATAAATCAGTGAACCAGTTTAATATTCTAAACCAAACTGAATCGAACCAGTTCTTTAAACCAGTGAACCGGTTTATAAACCAGTGAACCGGTTCTATAAATTGAAATTGTTTACACATTTTTACTTTTTGCCCAGAATTATTTGGAAAAAAAAGGCATGCATTCACAATTGATATTGTATACCAAAATATGATTTAAACGCCGATGGAATTGAATAAAAAAAATCCAAAAACTGAAACCACTGTCAAAGACATCAAGTTTTGTACTAATAAAACACACTACAATGACGGCTTTCCTTTAGCTAGAAACAATATGCTACTGCTACTATTCTTCCTTTTTATCTTCTTGCATGCTTGGGAGTTTGATCCTTTCCATCCTCATTCTTCCAAAGGAAAAAAAACATGGATAAGTTTTATTATCAAGCAAAGATCAAACCAATGTATAATACTACTATGGCCCAAGAATAAATGTATCACTGTATTAGATAATCTATTTAAGATTTAAAGTTTAAACTAACAATAATATCATACATCAAAGTTGCCAATGATAAAAAATCATTAATGAATTGTCAGTATGAAGAAAAGCCACACTGGTTAGAGAGAGAAATGCTGCCTCAATGCCTATTAAAAATCATTGTAGTTATTTATAAAACTAACTAAAAATAAGATCTAAATACAATATACCACAAAGACACTGCTACTACTTCATAAGCAATCAATATTTAGAACCCAAGATCCAGTACATATCTCTCAGGCATTACAATTTGAGTAACATCTATGAAAAACCAGGAAGCCAGAAACAAAACTCATCCAAAATAAGTACCTGCAACAGTAACAGGAGAATCGTCGTCTTTATGCAAGTAATGGCTACCCATAATCTGGTACAACAAATGGCAATGCAAAGAGATAGCGCTCCAAATGCCAATAGAGTATTTTATGATTTTCTTAAGTTGCAGCCTCCAACATTCCAATGCAGCCACAATCCAATCAGAGGCCCAAGCTTGGCTGGATGAAATTAAAAAGACATTTGAAGTAGTGCCTTGTACTGAAGAACAAAAAGTGGCATTTGCTACCCATCTACTAAAGGGTTGGGCAAAGTATTGGTTGAGGAGTGCAAAGACATATCTTCAAACCCAAGGAACCCATATGAATTGGGAACACTTTTTGGATAAGTATTATCCAAAAAGTGTCAGAAGACAAAAGGAGTTAGAGTTTGTGCACCTACAATAAGGAGACATGTCTGTTGTAGAGTATGTTGCTAAGTTTGAAGAATTGGCCAGATTTTCCCCACATGCCCATTATGCACCCACATAAGAATGGAAGATAAACCAATTTGAATGGGGATTGAGGCCTGAAATTAGAGGGAACATAGGTCATATGGAGCTTACTAACTATTCTACTCTTGTACACAAGAGCTACATTGTTGAAGACAATTTAAAGAAGGTTCAAGAGGAGAGGCATGCTAAGTGGCAACAAAAGAAAGAATTTGGAAAATTTGGTCATCAATTGAAGGTAAAGACTCCCCAAGGGAAGGGAAAACAAGTACAGACCTCCAGTTCCCCAAGAGCAAAGAAGAGTCTTAAGTGTGGCAGAGATCATGGGGGACAATGCTTGGTTGGAAAACAAGTCTGCTACTACTGCAAACAGCCTGGTCATATGGCTCCCTTTTGCCCAATACGCCAAAAACAAGCAGAGTCCAACCCAAACAAGTCTAACACTAGAAGGGTCTTTGCTCTCAGTGCAAAGAAAGGTATGAATCATAATCTAATAACTAGCAATGGATTCATAAATGAAATCCCTTTAATTGTCATGTTTGACACTGGTGCATCCCATTCTTTCATCTCTTCTGATTTTGTTTTGCAACATAATATCCCTGTATTTGAAATGCCTTATCCCTTAGTCGTAAACACTGCATCTAAGAATTCAATAGAGACCTCCTTAGTATGTCACCAGTGTCTAATCACCCTGTATGATAGAGTTTTTCTAATAAACCTAGTCTGTTTGCCCCTTAAGGGATTGGACATCATATTAGGAATGGATTGGATGTACGACCATTCAGTAACTTTAATTTGCCATGGTAGGAAAGTCATAATTCCTCCAGAAGTTTCCCAACCAGAGGAAACCAAATACCCTTCCTTGACCAACAGTTCTTTACTCTTCCAATGTCTGACCAATGGGGTTCAAGGCGTACTATTGTTACTATCCTCTAACTCAGGGTCTGAAATGGACTTGCCCAATATTCCTGTAGTTAGTGAGTTTAAGGATGTCTTTCCAGAAGATGTGACATCATTGCCTCCTAAAAGAGAAATAGAGTTCTCAATAGACTTGGTCCATAGAACAGGACCAATCTCCATTGCCCCTTACAGGATGCCCCATTAGAATTGAATGAGTTGAAAAACCAATTAGAGGACCTTATAACCAAGCAGTTTACCAGACCAAGTGTGTCTCCTTTGGGAGCCCCTGTGTTGTTGGTAAAGAAGAAGGATCGCAACATGAGGTTATGCATATATTATATAAAATTGAATAAAGTGACCATCAAGAATAAATACCCTCTGCCCAGAATTGATGACCTTTTAGACCAGTTAGGGGGAGCTAATGTGTTCTCCAAAATTGACTTGAGGTTAGGGTACCACCAAATCAGAATAAAATCAGATGGTGTACCAAAAACAGCCTTTAGAACTAGGTATAGGCACTATGAATTTTTGGTTATGCCTTTTGGTGTAACCAATGCCCCAACTGTGTTCATGGATTACATGAATAGAATTTTTAGGCCATACTTAGATAAGTTTAAGATAGTATTTATAGATGACATACTAATATACTCTAAGACCCCAAAAGAACATGCAAGTCATCTTCAAATAGTGTTGCAAGTACTTAGGGATAGAAAACTTTATGCTAAACCAAGCAAATGTGAGTTTTGGATGTCAGAAGTAAAATTTCTAGGCCATGTGATCGATAAGAAAGGAGTGGCAGTGGATCCCTCCAAAGTAGAGGCAGTGTTGAAATGGGAACATCCTAGGAATGTGACAGAGGTTAGGAGTTTCTTAGGACTGGCGGGGTATTATAGGAGATTCATTAGGAAATTATCTCAAATTGCCCTACCTTTGACCAGACTGACTAGGAAGGACCAACCCTTTGTGTGGGATCAAAAATGTGAAAAGAGTTTTTAGACTCTTAAGACCAAGTTAACCACTGCTCCTGTGCTGGCCATACCAGATCCAACCTTAAGATTTGAAGTGTATTATGATGCATTCGTGAAAGGTTTAGGTTATGTATTGATGCAAAACAACCAAGTAGTCGCTTATGCTTCAAGACAACTAAAGGTTCATGAGGGAAACTATCCCACTCATGACCTAGAATTGGCTGCCATAGTGTTTGCCTTAAAGATCTAGAGACATCATATGTATGGAGCACAATTTGATGTTTACAATGATCATAAGAGCCTAAGGTATCTATTCGACCAAAGGGAACTTAACATGAGGCAAGGAAGGTGGGTGGAGTTTTTGAAAGATTATGAATTTGAACTGAAATACCACCCAGGCAAGGCCAATGTAGCGGTCGATGCATTGAATAGGAAATCCCTACATATGTCTCATATCATGATCCAAGAACTTGCACTGCTAGAAAACCTTAGAGACTTGAACCTAAATATGACAATCCTTCAATGGAGAATTCTTTTAAATAAACTAGAAATAACTAGTAGCCTTAAAGACCAAATTAGGCAATCTCAAGGGATGGATGAAGAGTTGCAACTTAGAAAGGACCAAGAAAGATTTACAAGGGCACAAGATGGAACAATCCTATTTCAGGGCAGAATTTGGGTACCTAAGGATTCATAATTAAAGAGACTGATACTAGAGGAAGCTCACAAAAGTAATCTGACTATCCATCCTGGATATACCAAGATGTACCAAGACCTTAAGAAAAATTATTGGTGGCCAGGTATGAAGGTCGATGTGGCTACTTTTGTGGGTCAATGCCTGATGTGCCAAATGGCGAAAATAGAACATCAGAGGCCACAGGCTTGTTACAACCTTTGGAAATACCTGAATGGAAATGAGACTCAATTTCCATGAATTTTGTTGTAGGTTTGCCACATACCCTAACCGGGTATGATTCCATTTGGGTGATTGTGGACAGATTAACTAAGTCAGCCCATTTCTTACCAGTAAAGTCAAACTACAACACCCTCAAACTAGCCAAGTTATTCATTAAGGAAATAGTGAGGTTGCATGAGGTGCCTTTTAGTATCATATCAGATAGGGACCCTAAGTTTACCTCCATGTTTTGGAAGGCATTTCAAAAGTTTCTAGGAACTAGGCTACACCTTAGTACTTCCTACCATTCCCAAACTGATGGTCAAACCAAAAGAACCATTCAGACTCTAGAGGATATGCTGAGAGCTTGCATTTTAGAGGAAGGAGGAAACTGGGATACGCATTTTCCTTTGGTAGAGTTTTCCTACAATAACAGTTACCATGCTAGCATTGGCATGGGACCTTATGAGGCTTTCTATGGAAGAAAATGTAGGACACCGTTATGTTGGTCTGAAGTAGGGGATAAGGGGATCTAGGTCCTGAAGTTATCCAAGAGACCACTGAAAAGATTAAGGTAATTAAGGATAAATTAAAGATAGCCAAAGCAGGAAAAAGAGCTATGCTGATACCAGGAGAATACCTTTGGAGTTTGAGGAGGGAGATGATGTTTTTTTGAGAGTTACCCCCACCGTTGGCATTGGAAGAGTGCTAAAGGTCAAGAAGCTAAACCCTTGTTTTGTTGGACCCTTTCAAATATTGTAGAGGATTGGTCCCTCTGCATACAGAATAGCCTTGCCACCCAATTTATCCAATCTACACAATGTTTTTCATGTCTCCCTGTTAAATAAATACATTCCTAACCCTCACCAAATTTTGAGTCATGAGTCTGTCCAACTCAAGTCAAACCTTACTTATGACCCAATGCCAGTCCAAATTATAAATAAAAGTGTAAAAGCATTGAGAAAAAAAGAAATTCCCCTAGTGAAGGTTGTTTGAGAAGGATCTTCTGTAGAAGAAGCAACGTGGGAAACAGAGACAAATATGCAAAGGGAGTATCCTTACCTTTTCCAATAGGTAATACTTTGAATTTTGAGAGAATCTTTTTTTTTTTAAGTGGTGGAGGATGTAACAACCTATCTATTTTTTAAAATCTAGAGGTTAATTGTTAAAAATTGTTAATTTAAAAATAAAATAACTAGTCTATTTGTTAAAAAAAAAAGACATTATTGTAATATTTGGACAAATGAAGGGCAATGACGTAATTTTCATTCTACCTCTCCAATCTCTCTCTAATATATCGTTGTTTTTCAGAAACAACATTGGGTTTCTTCTTCGTTGCCGTAAACACTCCTCTATCCTTCCAATCTTCAACCTCTCATTTTTCTTCATTTTTTTCAAATAAGTCAAACCCAAAAGCTTGACAAAGCTCTTCAAAACCTTTTTTTAAAACTTGCATGTCTCAATTTGTCTCTAACCAGATTCAAGGAAGCAATAAGGAATTATACCCAACAAAAATGAAGAACTTGAGTCAAAGTGGCAATTCGAGAAAAAGAGGAGCTCAACAACAAATTTAACCAGAAGATCGTCTTCCCCCTTATCACAAACTATGAGTTCATTTTATTAAAGGTTTTTTTTGTTTGTTTGTTATGATTAGGGATTTAATGTTTTGAGGTGAAGTTGTTTAGAAGAAAATAGAAATAGAAGACAACAACTCATATAGGTTTAACCCATAGGGATTTCGTTGAAATATCAGTAAATTAAAACATGCATATTATTTATTGTTGAGATATTGTGAATGAATTATATATTAGGAAAAATTTACTTAAATGTGCATAACTAGACTTAAAGTGATTATGCTTGTCGAGCACGATTCATGCTTATTACTGTTGTTGCTTGTGATGTGTTTGTGAAATTGTGTTGTGTTATATTAATTTCGTCTAGTAGGAGGATTTTGGGTGTTGGAAGTTTTTAATAAATTGTTTTGGGTTATTACAGATTAGGAGAATTAGAGTGTGACGAAATGAAATTTTGCATATAGGTGTTTATAAAACTGCATCCAAATGATTTCTCATGACTCCAATATTGTTTCTATTTTCTGACAATGAATTTACGTTTTGAATTAAGGACTTAAGCTTAGAATTATTATGAGTTTAGTATATCGCTTAAGCTATTTATAATTGTTGTGGATGAATGATGCATTTTGTATATGACATAATAAGTGCAGTTTATACAAAATATTTCAAGTTTTGTACAATATCATTAAATCATGCATGGTCTTATTCACGGTGGGACATTTAGGTTATTCTAGGCATGAAATAACATGTAAAGGAGAATAATCAGGACGCTGATTGAGGTTTGGCCAGACCACCTTTACCAATCAGGACTCAATTATCTTAGTGACCCACATTAAGATATTGGGCGATTTTTCTTATCTCAAAGAAAAGATTTGAGGTCACGCATATGTTTTTCACTATATATATATAGACAATAATAATAATAATAATAATAATAATAATAATATTTTTATTATGAGATGTATAATTATTTTTCACGTTTTATACACTTTTTTGAAAGAAACTCTTTGAGATTGTTTTTCCCTTTTACTTTTAGAGTTCATTGAGATATTTTATCTCATACCAATTATTATTTTTTTAGTAACTGAAGGAATATGAGACATGAAATTAGCATCAGAAGATCAGTTCCAAACTCGTTGAATTAGAATTTAATATTTTGTTTTATGATGTTAATCAGACAATCGTAGTTTGTTCAAGATGTAATATTTTATGAATCTACTAAACAAGTTGTAAACTATATTTATGAATGTAGTTTTCAGTTATGATGGTGATTCTAAATTATTATTTATTGTTAATTATCTCTGTTTTACTAAGGTGTATGGAGCATATTATCATATTCTGGACAAATGATAATGGGTTCTACAATGTTTAATTAGGGTAATGTTGATTAATCAGTCTTAGCACATCACCAAACCATTAGGCTAATGAATTTTCTAAAAATCTCTGCCCAACACACATGTAACTAAGAAGTGAACATAAAAAGATTCCTCAATATTCTAAAAGTATGATCTCTAAACTCAAATAATCTATTTACTTTAACAATTTTACTCAAATACAATGACGCTAAACAAAATAGAAACAAATGTCTTTAATCGTCAAGACTAATGACACTAGTAGATGTTGTTGCGTTGAGCGTTGGAAAAATGATCTCTGCAAAAAAGAGTATTTCGTTATGTTTCAAAAAATTTAAAATATAATACAAAGTTTGTAGAACTAATAATATTGTAACATACATTTCTTAAAGGTTTCAATTTCTTCAAGGACCTTATCAAATAGATTTGAGAAAGTAGATCTTTTCAGCCAATCTTGAGTGCATACAAGCACTTCCACTATCGTAGGTATAAGATTACTACGATGAGGATCCAACACCCTTCCTCCAGTGCTGAAAGCAAACTCTGATGCTATTGTAGACACAGGGATGACCAACACCTCATGAGCAACACTTGAAAGGATGGGGAATCTAGTTGAGTTGACTTTTCACCAATTCAGAATATCAAACTCGACAAAATAAGGTTCACACTCTTCAGCAAGGTATTTATCAAGCTCAGACTTAGGATCAATTCTTTGCACAATTGATTTTATGTAGAAGCTCATACCATGTATATCATTATCATCTTCCTCTGGTTGTTATTCTCCCATACTTTGAGAACCTTCCTCCTTACCTTCATATTCTCGATAAATTGATTTCAAGGAAGATGACAATTTTGTCTTCAATGCCTCACCATTTACTTCAAAAAAATATTCAAGAAAGTAGTTTACATATCCAAATTTGCAAGTTGGATCCAATATAACAGCAATCAGTAACAACACGTTTATTCCATTAATGTTGCCCCAATATTTGTCATATTTACTCTTCATACTAATCCCCATCGACTTTATGCTTGCATCATTATGCTCACTTAATAATTGAATCTTCCTTCCAATAGCAAATACCTCCTTCATATATATGTTACTAGTAACATATGAAGAGCCGGAAATACGCATAGTAGCGTTGTAGAAAATCCTCAAAAAGGGAAGCACCGCATTAGCAAAATCCCAATCCTTGGATAAATATACTCTAGAACCTTTATCCTTATATAGTTCTTTGACATACTTAGCAATGGCAATTTCTAACAAATCAAAGGCTTTTTTATACTTCACAGCCGTTGCTAACATCAAATATGTAGAATTCCATCTAGTTTCCACATCTAGACATATGAGACCTTTATAATAAATTTTCTCCCTTTCAATGCATCACTTAAACCTTGCCAATCTTGAAGGAGACAATCTCACATACTTGATTTATTCACTTCTTCATAAATTTAATTCCGACGTCGTTAGACGATGCATTATCTATTGTTATGTTAAAGACACAATTCAACTCCCAAGCATTTAAACATGTCTCAACTTTCTTAGCCATGAACTCTCCTGTATGGCTTGTGATTTGACAAAAATTCAAGAATCTCTTATTCAAATTCCATTTTTTATCAATGAAATATGCAATTAGACTCATGTAGCTTACATTTTGGATAGAAGTTCATGTGTCTGTCGTAAGACAAATCCTCCCACAATGTTTTGAGATGAAAATTTTAAGTCTTTCTCTCTTTGTATCAAAAAGTGATCAAATAGCATGCCTTAATGTAATGTGGAATGGAATATCAAATTGTGGTTGTAAGACATTCACAAAGTTTCGAAAAAACACATTCTCCACAAATCGAAAAGGAAGCTCTGCTCCCACAAACATCTTCACAAGCTCCAATCGACATGCTTCTTGGTCAAACATTGAATGAGGTGAAGAGACAACACCTAATTCCTCATTTTGTATTTTTTGTCTTTTGTGTTCTTGATTATCAGGATCTCCTTACATCTTTTTAGATGCATAATCATAGCACTTGTTTCATCTTTGAATTTAATCAAGTTTCCCAATAATGACATTTGGCCTGAATTAGACACTTCAGTAAGGTGATTTCTTGCTTGTGATCGATTTTTACGCTTAGATGGTGGAAGATGAGTTGATATAGCTTCACTAGAAGGGGCAACCGAAGTGGTAGTAATATGTTCTTCATTCCATTAATGGAGAGTCCACGTAATCACCTATTGATGACATCTGTGTAACTAAATATGATTAGAAAGTCTACTTTTAATCATTTATTGAAACTAAAACAATAACATAAACTAAACTAAACAACTTTCATCAATAAAATGAGAACCAAATTAAAACTAGCATAATAATGAGTATATATCTATTTTTATTCATAATGTTCAGCAGACAGCTATCCAAACATAAACTATCCAATTTATAAATATAGTTATACAAACTCACAGTATTACATTTATAATCTGTATATCTTTAAGTGAATAATACACTGAATGGAAAAGAATTTGTGTCTAACTTGTTTTTCTTTAACAATTAACTTGTTTTTCTATTCATGGTATTGGTAGATACATTACAACTACATATCTTTAGTCATTTATGTTGAACATCTCTCAAATAGAATAAGCAAACACCAATCATACTAGCTAAAATCAATTTTGGTGATCTAACATTGATTTTTACATATTAATTAAAATTGACTTTAATTTGTTGATTAACCCACTTTTATGCAGCAACCAATCCACCAACAAACTTCATAGCCACGTATTTCTTGCACTACCACACGATCTCAATAGGTAGTTGTATTGTAATGTGGAAACTATACAAATATAAGTTACTAAATTTTACTAGATTTATAATTTTTATATTATATCAAATACCCCAATTCAAGGGAGGAAATAGCTATAGATTTATTGAGCACTTATAGAGAAATTATATTTTGCAACATGTTAAAATAGTTAAAAGACAGATTAAATTTGTATTAATTTTGTGACGATTAAATTGATACTTTGATTTTTCAAAAATAGGTTTCCATGTTTTTCTCAATGATCAGTAAGGATTTTTATTTTTTATTTTTTTATCATAGAAATTAAATTTAGATTAAAGGAAGCAAACATTCATGCAATTTAAGAAAAAGAAAAAAATCAACTTTATTGAGGATTAACATTGAAATTTACATATAACCTATTAATTGCATAATTACAGACTTGCATTTTTAGTTATGCTGTATCATTTATAAATATGTATATTATTAATATCTAGTATAATATCAGTTACAATCACACTTTTCACATAGTGTTATCATACTCATCACTTCAACTAACAACTTTATTTCCTGCTACATTATAACAATAGCTTTAATACCAATATAATACCATAGTTTGTTAATTAGATTATTCACTTAGACACAAATTCTTCTCCATTCAGTGTAATATCAATCTTGTGTCTAACTTGTTTTTTTACCTTTGCTTGCTATTATTATGAATGTGTAATTCTATACATATAATGATGCATAGAAATTGCTAACAAGGGAGTAAACTAGAATCTACCCCCTCTGGTCCTTTCTGATCTTCGGCTTTTGTTTCTTTCTTTTCTTTTGAAAAAATAAAAATAAATTCATGTCATAGTTTTTTCATCCATCATGTTTATTCTTTTCCCCGAGGCAGCACAATTATGTTGCCCCTCCTTGTCTTTACACTTCAGACTTACATCCCAACTAATTACTAAACCCTCCGGTGAAAGAACAAGAGGAAGAAAAATAGCAGAAGCTTGGGACAACATTCTATATGATGAGCCCATTACAAATCAAAGATCAATAACAGATTCATAGCTCGAAAACAAAATGACAAATCAGATCAAACCTTTAACTTGAATTTAATCTCATCTCAATAAAACCTACAACCATATAGAAAATTTTTTATAGGGTAAACAACAATTTTAGTCCCTAAATTTATGAGGCATTGTCACTATAGTCACTAAATGTATCAAAATTACAAATACATTTGCAAGTCTCTAAAGTTTCTCAATTGTTAGTAAAAACATTAATAATTTATTCATTGTAATCAAGAATCTTTAAAAAAATAATTTGCAAGTCACAATTTCAAGGCTATAGTGCAAAAACCACATGGAAATCAATCTCAAATAAGAGAAAAAAACAAGTCGCGATTTTTGAAAAAAATTCATTCTCCTCCTTCACAAAATAGACACGATACTTGAAATCAACAAAATAGAAGAACAATAATTCAATGAAACAACACACCCAATAAAAACAATCAAAACTAAACTAAAATGTTCAAAATAAAAATCAAAGACAATTATTGAAACAACATAAATGAATAATAAATAAGAGAAAAAACCAATCCTATTGATTACACAAATGCATAAAAAAAATCTACAAGCATGAATACAAATACAAAGATAAACAAAAGCCAAATTACACAAAACTTTAAAAAAAATACAGCAAAACAATCAAAAGTAGAGTACTAATCATGGTAGAAATAAAATGCATGGAAAAAGCATGAACTCGACTCAAAAGGTTACCAGACAAGCAAAATCATCAACCAAAATAATGAAGATGAACCAAAATGGTGAAACAGTGAAAGCAGAGGTGGATGAATACCTGCAAAGAGACGACGGAAGACGGAGGGCGACAGAGGGTGTAGACTCACGAAGAGAGAAGACGAAGTGCGATGAATCGTTGTGCGAAGAGAGAAGACGAAGTGTGATGAACTGTTGTGCGAAGAGAGAAGACAGAGGGCGATGAACTTTTGCGTGAAGAGAGAAGAGATGACTTTTCTATTTGCAGGGGCGGACGGCGGCGACCATAAGCTTTATTTCAATTTTAGGGTTTTGAGATTTTGAGGTTTTGGTAGAATTAGAATTTAAAACTAAATTATGGTTACAGGACACCTATATTTTCTAAAACCAGTTTAGTTAAAAAAACTAATTTTAAAATAAAGTTTAATTTTTAATTTTTTTTGAACCGGTTTAGTTTAAAAACAATTTGGTTCGGTTCAGCTCTATAAATCAATTTAGTTTTTTGTTTTTTTTCCCATCCCTAATGCTTACTCTACTTACAGCCTCTAATTCATGTAGGGATGGGAGATAATTATCAAGTGTAATTTCAGCTGGAAGGCCAAATAATGTAGACTTATAAGCACAACTATTATCTTCTCTTTATATACGGGAAACAATAAATGCATCTCTTGATAAAGACATAAATATTGCTTTGCCTATTTTGGAGAATCCAAAGAAGCTATAATTTTTTGAAAGCATTAACAATCAATAGAGTCACACTCCAAACAGAAATTCCACTAACATGCAGTTAACTCAGCAACAAAAGTATTAGTTATACCCATAAAATATGTAAAACAACAAGCAACCAAACCTCTATGGTCTTTAAAAATATCACCACAAGAAGACAGGCCAAAAACGCCTTGAGAGGACTCATCTATGTTACATTTGAATCAACCACAAGTAGGAGGGAGAGGGACTTTTTAAGGATTGAAAAGTCATTGACTGAGTCAAACATATGAACATAAGGGATCTTTTTTAAGGATGAATTCACTAAGTTAAACATTCAAATCAACCACAAGTAGGAGGGAGAGAGACCTTTTCAAGGATGAACTCTTCCAAGCAAGATAATTAGCAGGAGAGAACTATAGAATAAGTATTTTCTTAATTTCTTCATACAATGAAGGACATCAATCTTAAATATTTGTAGGAATTCTCCAAATGGAGTCAACAATATTATCACTGATTTTGGAAGTCAACAACCTTTGAATTTACCCTAAATAATTAAAAACAGAAAAAAAAGGCTTGGAAAGCCATTTTATTAGTCCAAAAATTAATAAGTGATTCATCTCCTATATTTCATATAGATTTAGACAGGACAATATGTAGGTTGTGTTTAACGGAATATCAAATTTAGGAAGATGTATAATAGACTATAGGAATGACTATCTTTATAAATTTATAAGGAATTAGCCCATTGGTCTTGAGATACAAATAAATCAAAAGTGAGTTTTTAACATGATAGATTCATTGACAACTCTAAGAAATCACATTCCAAACCACCTTCCACAAAAGATGAGCATATTAGACCAAATAGTATTAACCCATTTCCTAGTGTAATTTATATACATATTAATAAACTTTCTTTTGACAACACTTACAAAGAATTTGGAAAAGAATCAATTTTCTTTTCTAAATTTTTTATTTGACGAATTTTAAAAATTACTATCATAAATACAAAACTTGAAATTAGATAGTCGATCTCTATTATTTTAGGTTTAAATATATATTTGATTCCTTAACTTATTTTTAAAGTTCAATTTAGTCTTATAATTTTAAAAACGATTAAGTGGGTTCTTTAACTTATGTTTGTTAATGCAATTTGATTCATTCCATCTACTCTATTAGTTAAAGTCAAATTTATAGTTTATAAAGATTTGATGTAACTTTTACTTTGTTTTGAATTAAGAATCAAATTGAATTTTATAAATTAATTAATGGGTTAGACCGAACATTCAACATAAATTAAGGGACTAAACTGAATCTAATATTATATCAACACATAATACAACAATATCATTTTTTTCTTAAATCAACAATAAAATAACAATGTCGCAACAATTTCATTACCTAAACACCATTACATATCAAAATACAAATTACGTTAGTATATACATCAATACAATTAAAAACACTAAATTTTCTTCCATTACATGAATCAAAAACCTATTTTTTAAACAAATTTCTAGATTCATAAAGTTGTAAAGAGGACGATGAACTAGATTTGTTCACCTGTTTTGTAGAAACAAGAAATTCTAGAAAAATTGACTTTCGGTGATCCTAAATTAATTTGAGGAAGAAGAAGTGAAGTAGGGAAAATTTTCAAGGTATACAACTCCTTCATTGAGACAAAATTCTAGATTCACAAGGTTACGAGGAAGAAAAATACCTAAATTTGTTTGTTGTGTTCACATATTTTGCATATACAACAAGTATTGAAAAATATTGACTTTTGGTAAATCCTAAGTTGATTTGAGAAAGAAGTGTTGGGTTCTAATGTGAGTGGTTAAAGTCTCACATCGATTATGAATGAGTTAAATATTTAATATATATTAATTGTGACTCATATACCTAATATCTTAAGGTTTTAGGTAGAAATGTGGTGTCAAAATCTATTAGGTATTCTCGATGTTTAGTCCATTGTTGTTTTCGATGCTCCTTTGTCTCAATTTATATAATTTAAATAATTAATTTAGCCAATTTTAAAATTAAAGGATCAAACTACACTTTTAAAATAAGTTAAAAAAAACTAAAAAGTATTGAAGTATTTTTTGTTGTTTTTGTAAACATAAATAGTGTCTCCCTGATTACTTTTAATTTATTGCAATTATTATAAGGTGTATGGATTTGGACCATCTACCTTTTGAACATAAAAGGTAAAGTAAATTTAAGCAAAAATTAAATAAAACATAAGAAAACATAATGTTTAAAATGGATGAAAAAATAGTAAGAGAAAATAAATCAAGAGAGAGATTAAAAAACAAATATATAAAAGTTAGAAGATTCTTATATATGGTTTATCATACTTTTTTACTTATAAAAATATATATTTAATGTTATAATGTGAACAGCTAAAGTTTCATATCGATTATGAATGAACTAAATATTTAATATATACTAATGTCTTA
>JBBPBT010001178.1:8011687-8022318 GCA_037974875.1 Cicer bijugum | reverse complement strand
AAAAACAGATAAATAAGAGTTAAAAGTTCTTATCTAAAGTTTATTATTTTTTTTTTATAAAAATATATATTTAATGTTAGGTCTAAGGCTTATTGTAAATAAACTTTAATAGTTTAGTCTAATGATAAAAAGATAAATGTTAAATTTGTATATGTAATATGTAGATTCTGTTAATATAATTGGAAAAATATAAATGTAAATATTTGTAATCGTAAATGTTGAATAAATTTAAAATTCTTCTTCATTTTTAATTTTAATTATGACATTCTTCCTTTATTCTAATTTTTTTTATAATATTTTTTTATCATAACTGTTACTACAACTTTTTTTTTTTGTTGAAGAAGTTTGAATATAAATGCCTTCAATCATAATCTACCAATTTTCAATTTCTTTGTGTTCACTTCATCAAACTGGTCCAAGATATGACCCAAAAATATGACAACAGAACATTTCCACCACATAAGTAAACAACAATTCATAACCCTTCTCATGTGTTGTCTTTATTTTTTTACTCACTTCACTCCAATAATGTATTTAACAGAATCATGAATTATGAAAGCTTCAGGTGGGTAATCCATGTCACGTTAATACACACATCATCACTAAAAAGATGCTTTTGATAAAACCCTTTTCAATAATATAAACTAAAGATGAAAACTCAAAAGAAAAAACCGTCATCACATATTGTAATTTAAATTTTGGCATGTACTATACTACTATTAGTATAAGTTTGTATTATCAAAATATTGATAATTTCTTAAATATAAATAAATTAATAACAGTATTTTCTCGCGAATTTTTACCATTTTTCTATATGTTATTTCAAGTAACCTATAAATTATTACATATAAAGTTTTATATTTTATTTCCCTTTTTATCTATTATCTTAATTAAAAAACTTAAGTGCATTTTATTAGAAATTTTTTATGTTGTTATTCACATGATTTTATTACACCCATGATTTTTTCATATCCATATTTTTCGTAAAGTTTATTATAGCAAAAAAGAAAAACTTCAAAAATATGCCAAAATTTTATCCTTAAAATTTATCTGTGTTATTGAATATAATAAGTAAAAAGAGACTTAAATTAAAATTAAAAAGATAAGATTGAGATAAAAATAATATTATAAATTATAAGATAAAATACTACTTAAAATAACATCTGAAAAAAAAATAATAAACCAACATTTTTGGCATTGCCAAAATACATACCTAGCAAAAACAAAAAAGACCCCTTAGTTATTTTTTTTTTAAAAAAAATCATTTTTTATATAATATGAAAAAAGATAACACATTATATAATCTTATCATTTTATTTCATAACTATAATTTCAATCTATTAAAACCAACTTTGAGAAAGAAAAAAACAGTGGCAGTGGGGCCCTTGAAAAATCCAAAAGAAAAATCTAATGAAATGTAGCCGTTGGAGAACCAAACTTAACCCCATCCCATTATTCTGATCGGTGCTTACTTAATGTCTCTTATCTCCCAAACCAACCCGTTATATGCATCAGATCACACATGAATAATAATAATAATAATTGAATACCAATATCACATATATCATAAGAATAATAATAAAATAATGCAAACTATATAGAAATAAAACTAGCCGTTAGTATTATTATTAAGAAAACTGCAACCTTTGACTCATTCTCACACTCACTCTCCCTAAAACCATAAACCCCACTTAACACTTTCCTCATTCATTCACAATTCAACATACCATTTTCATTTTCACTCTCAAAGTTTTCATCTTTCTTCAACTTATTCATTCTACTATACTATTACTATATAAGTATATACTATAAGCTTAATTTAAGCATTTGAAGTGAAAAATTGTTTCTTTTCATGGAAAACGAAGATTTTAGCACAAACCCATTTCACCTTTTGATCTCTTTTCCATCTATAAACATTGAAACAAGGAAGAAATGGAAGAAAAATCAAAAGGGTAGTTTCAAAATCTTAGCTTTTTTACTTTTTTTAGCTTCAACTATTCAACCTGTTTTAGGACATTTATGGGATGGTGTTGTTGTAACACAATCTGATTTTCAATCTCTAAGGGCTATTAAAAATGAACTCATTGATTCCAAAGGTTTCTTGAGAAGCTGGAATGATTCTGGTTTAGGTGCTTGTTCAGGTGGTTGGGTTGGTATCAAATGTTTGAAAGGTGAAGTTGTTGCAATTCAACTTCCTTGGAAAAGTTTAGGTGGAAGAATCTCTGAGAAAATTGGTCAACTTCAATCTCTTAGAAAACTAAGTCTTCACGATAATTTTCTTGTTGGTTCTATCCCTTTTTCTCTTGGTTTTCTTCCAAATCTAAGAGGTGTTTATCTTTTCAATAACAAACTTTCAGGTTCTATTCCTCTTTCTATTGCTAATTGTCCAATGCTTCAATCTTTTGATGTTAGTAATAATTCTCTTGTTGGTAAAATTCCATCTAGTTTAGCAAATTCAACTAGGATTTTTAGGATTAATTTGAGTTATAACTCACTTTCTGGTTCTATTCCTAGCTTATTCACTAAGTCTCAAACTTTAACTATTCTTTCTTTGAGTCATAACAAAATTGTAGGGTCTATTCCAAGTGAAATAGGTAAACTTTCAAGGCTTAGAATTCTTGATCTTTCAAACAATGAAATCAATGGTAGTTTTCCTCTTAGTTTCTCTAATCTCTCTTCTCTTGTTTCATTAAATCTTGAAAACAATCAAATTGAAAACCATGTGCCAAATACTTTAGAAAATTTACATAACCTTTCTGTGTTTAATTTGAAGAACAATAAATTTGATGGTAAAATTCCATCAACAATTGGGAATCTTTCAAGCATTATTCAAATTGATTTCTCTCATAACAAATTTGTTGGTGAAATTCCTGATTCTTTTACTAAACTAGCAAATCTAAGCTCATTCAATGTCTCATACAACAATCTATCTGGTCCTGTTCCATCACTACTTTCAAAAAGATTCAATGCTAGTTCATTTTTTGGTAACATTGATCTATGTGGTTACATAAGTTCAAAACCATGTCCTTCAGCACCACCACCTCATAATCTTCCACCACAAGAATCTCCTTCTCCAAACCAACATCACAGGAAACTAAGCACAAAAGACATAATCCTCATTGTAGCAGGTGTTCTACTATTGATTTTGCTATTACTTTGCTGCTTTTTGCTTTGTTGTTTAATCAGGAAAAGAGCTGCTTCAAGTAGAAACAGTAGCAAAGCTGCTAAAGCTGCTGCAAATGCTAGGAATGTTGAAAAAGGTGTTACAAGTGGTGATGTTGTGTCAGGAGGTGAAGCTGGTGGGAAGCTAGTTCACTTTGATGGTCCATTTGTTTTCACTGCTGATGATCTTTTGTGTGCTACTGCTGAAATTATGGGAAAAAGTGCTTATGGAACAGCTTATAAGGCAACATTGGAAGATGGTAATCAAGTTGCTGTGAAGAGGTTGAGAGAGAAGACTACTAAAGGACATAAGGAGTTTGAAGCTGAAGTTGCTTCACTTGGGAAAATTAGACATCCAAATCTTTTAGCTCTTAGAGCTTACTATCTTGGACCTAAAGGAGAAAAGCTTCTTGTCTTTGATTACATGAGTAGAGGAAGCCTAGCATCATTTCTTCATGGTAAGCACTTTCTGATTAAGTACTTCTTAGAATGCATTTTAGTTTATGTATTCGCGCAATCACTTCCAGTGTTTTTTTTTATAGACAAATGTTAGTATTTCCTATATTGATATCTCTAAACATATACTTGCAGCTCGCGGGCCGGAAATCGTCATCGAATGGCCAACAAGAATGAAAATAGCAATTGGAATCACAAATGGTCTAAGTTGTCTTCACAACCAAGAAAACATAGTACATGGAAACCTCACCTCAAGCAACATACTATTAAATGAACAAACAATACCTCACATAACAGATTTTGGTCTCTCAAGACTAATGACAACCTCAGCCAACACAAACATCATTGCAACAGCAGGAAGTCTTGGATACAATGCACCTGAGCTTTCAAAGACAAAGAAACCAACATCGAAAACCGATGTTTACAGCCTTGGTGTGATCCTTTTGGAACTTTTGACAGGTAAACCGCCCGGCGAACCGACTAATGGCATGGATTTGCCTCAATGGGTTGCTTCAATTGTGAAAGAGGAATGGACTAATGAAGTGTTTGATTTGGAACTTATGAGGGATGCACCAAGTATTGGTGATGAACTTCTTAATACATTGAAATTGGCTTTACATTGTGTTGATCCTTCACCAGCTGCTAGACCTGATGTTAAACAAGTTTTGCAACAATTGGAGGAGATTAAGCCTGAATTGGTTGAAGGTGATAATGATAATGATGATGATGATGATGGAGCTAAGGTTCAAATAAATGAATAAAGGGAAGAAAGGATAATTAATTTATAGATACATATATGTTTAATTCTTTATTTGATTTGTTCATTCATTTTATTATATATATATGTTGTTGTATATAGGTGTGAGGATTTTGTTCTTTATAAGATTCTTTTGTTTTTCATTTGATTTAATGATGTTATTTTACATGTTGGATTCTTCAATAGAATAATGATAAGGATTATGGTGGTTGAAAGTGTAGTTGTGTTTCTTCCTCCTTACTACATTTTTGTTCATATAATTTTGTACTAAAATATCAATCACATTGGTATTGTATGTTTCAAAAACAATTTAGATAGATTTTGGATTTCATGATTCCAAATTTCCAATGGTTAAGAGAGGGTTTAAGAAAGAGTTTGAGTGAGGTCCACTCTAGATGAAAGTTTAAACAAAAATAAAATTTATCTAAATCTTTCAAAACAATAATTGTTCCGGTTGATCATTTTCAAGAATTTGTTAATCACTTACTTTTAATTACTTGGTTACTAACAAAGTAATTAATCATTTCTTTCTCAAATGTAATTAACACTCATATTCAAGTGAATATTTAAATAAGCATTAAAAAAGAAGAAAGGTTCAAATAATTTTAGAGTTAAAAAATAATTTTTGTTCTTGAATATGGGAGGTAAATCCTATGGTAGTCTTTAATTATATCAAAATTATAAATGTTTCTCTTCAAATATTTCTTTTATTAATAATTTTATATACTAAATTGATTAACAGAAAACACATTTTATTATTAATCTGACTAATCAAAGACACATTAAAGTGTTAAAATAACTAATAAATTTTTAATTTTGATAGATTCAAAGATAACACATCAACACTAAAATGACAATTTTTCCAATAATTTTATAATCACTAGAAGTTCTATAAAAAAGGTAATTGCTAAGAACACGCTTTTTTACTTACTCTTTGACGCAATCATCAATCGATGATGTGGGTTTCTTTCTTCTACTACTCCATCTTTGGAGAATACTGTCAAAATTAATGTTGATGGTAGTTCGATTAACAATCATGGAAGATCGAGATTCGGTGGAATTATGCACAATAATAGTAAGGGAGAATGACTAATTGGTTATTATCGATTTTTGTGGAACCACTTCTACTTATTTTTATTGCATGCGCAGTAGCAAAAGGACTTACTCTTAAGTGTATAGTTAAGAATGCAAAATTAAAAAAAAATTAATAAATTCCATTTTAAAATTAATATACAAATTCTTTTGATTTTTAGCGCAAGGCAAAGATGCAACTATCTAAAACATTTTTATTTATTTTTATCTATTTTAGAAGGTCGCATACTAGGGAGAATACGACCATGCATACTTAATATATTTTCATTTGTTAAAAAAAAAAAAAAAAAGAATACATTTATATGAGGAGTTGTATCCCCATAATGCAACATCTTTCTTCAAGAAGCAAAAAAATTTATTTTAGGGTCACATCTTGTCTTACGACTTCTTGAAAGTTAAAAAATGTAAAAAAATTGAATTATTAAAAAAAATCCTTGATGAGAAGGATTTGTGTTTGTGGACGAGGTGGAAAAAATTGAGCACCATAATGGACATGGTAAGAATGACAAAACAAAGAGAAATGGTGGATATGTGTGGTGAAGAAGAATGAGAAGAAACCCAATACGATGGATAAGTTAGAGAAGATAAGAAAAACTCCATCAAGGAGGGAAATCCAGCAGCAACCTCGAGAAGAAAACCCTAACAAGAGAGAGAATTAGTATGAGAAAGGGAAGAAAAAAAAAACAAAAATTTTTACAATCCATCAAATTGCGTATAATAATCACATGGAAACTATTTTATTTTAAGACTTCATTCGAAAGTTTAGAATAGGAAACAAAATAAAGACATTAGAAAAAATAAAAGAGGAAAATGAAAGACAAAAAAGAAATGATATAATGCTTGAATGAAGTTTATTATTTTTCTTTGTAATATAAAATTCTCCTAAAATGGAAGAATTCGAAAAATATATTAAAAGAAAAAAGATTAATCATGATCATACACTACAAAACACTTTCTAAATAAGATAAAATATTTTTCTCTTTTTTCTCCTCTCTCCAAACTTTCAAAATAAATTAAAGATATTTAACACTCATTTCAAATTCAACTTAAAAATGGATTTCATAACTTTATCATAAGAAAGGTAGAGTGATTTTGGATTTGGATTCTCTAACTTTGAATTCTCTATCTTTTGATGACTTTAGACATAGAGAAGAGAGTGTGTGTGGATAATGTGGATGAAAAATAGAGAGAAAGTGAAGATATGAGAGAGATAGGAAGAAATATAGTAACTTTTCCTCTATATAATTAGAGGATCCTTGCATGAAACTTTAATATACTTTTATGTATTTTATGAAAGAGAAACATCAAAGAGAAATGATATTTAAGATGAAAGAAAAATATAACTTTCATGTATTTTTATGTATTTTATGAAAGAGAAACATCAAAGAGAAATGATACATAAGATGAAAGAAAAAGAGAAGAGATAAAAAAAAACATAGAGTAACTTTCTCACCTTAAAGTTAAAAATCTTTGTCGGTAACTTTAATATATTTTTATGAAAGACAAATGATAATATGAGAGAGATATAAAACAAGGTCACTCTACTTTTCTTGCTTTAAAGGTAAAATTGTCAATTAAGCTCCAAAATTGGAAGCCCTTATCAAATCCCTTAATTATAAACCCCTATTAAGAAAAAAATATTTAGACCTCAATGATGTAGCTAAATATCACTAGAAGGGGGGTTGAATAGGGATTTTGCTGTTAAAAATAATTTTCAAGTGTTTTGAAAACTATCCTCTCGCTGAGGATGGTAAGTCCGAGGATGGGTTTTTCAAACCTTCAGTTTTGAGTTGAGCAAAATATTGAGAGAAGAATATGAGAGAGACACACAATTTTTATACTAGTTCACCCAAAGATGGCTACGTCCAGTCCTCACACCCTTGTGAGATTTTACTAATGTTCGAACAGATCAACCTCACACTGAGGATGATTGCAAATTGTGTATTCTTTAGCTTCACCAAGCTTACAATCAAATTTCAAATATTTCCAAGTGTATCTCACGTTGAAACTACAGAGTGATATGAGAGTGATTGATTCTAAATACTTTCTCAAAGGATTTACAAAGATATAGTGTAGGATTAAAGAAAGCATGAAGTGAGGATGGGTTTTGCTCTTGATAGCTTTAAGATGCTTGATCTTTTAATGCAATTGTGTTGTGTGTTTGATGATGAAGAGTTTGCTTCCTTTTATAGAGGTCCAAGCTCTTTGATGGCCGTTGGAATTCATTGCAAAAGATCCAAGGTTTATCATCAAAATTACAAAACTGTCATCCATCTTTTCTTGGACTGGCAGAGGCCATCCTCACGCAGGCAGATCAACTTCCTTGAAACTTGATCTTGAGATGTCCTTGTCTATTCTCATTTATCAAAGAGTGCAAGGCTGTTTCTTTGACCATGTGAGCTGCAACCTTTTCAAAAACTTTAAGGACTAGGTTGATTTCAACTTTTGAGGGTGATGTTGACAAGAGAGAGAACCACCCTCTTACATAGGATTGTCATCCTCCAGTTCGAGGATCAGATCGGCTTTTAACATGTGATCTTCCATTTTTGGCTTGTTTGTTGTTGTCTTTCTTTAACTTGACTTCTTCATGTATTCATTCGTGCAAGCACAATAAATGGTCTGATTTTAGCCTTTGCACATGTTTGATGGGTTGCTTTCAACTTTACTGAACCATCATCAGCCTAGTCTGTCATTCTCTAGACTTAAATTTGGCTATTCTCGTCCTTTTCCTTTGGCCTTCTAACTTCTCTATTTCAAATACTTTTATTTATTCATTCTTTAATATTATAAGGCATTTCTTTAATGAGTAAAAGCATTTGTTCTGGTGAGGACACATATTGTGCAGATTTGAAGATTCATCAGTTCGTGAGGCCATCATCGCAGTTTTCCATTCTCAGCATTTTCCATCCTCAGATTTGAATCAGATTTTTCTTCTTTTTGCCTTAATGATTAATAACATGTTTTCTTATATGAATTCACTCAAGAGCACATATTAGTCATTAACCACAATCATAATATCTTAAGTAATTTTATTATCATTAAAGTCATTTGAGAGATTTTGTCTCAACACTCAAGTCATTATTTAATTTTTTTTTTGTGCGCCTATGCCCAATGTTCTGCCAACAAATATTATTTTTTTTTCTTGAAAATTTTTTGAATTTTTTTCTCTGACAAAATATTGATATGTTTTTCTAAGAAAAAAAATAATCTTAAACAATTTTTGAAATCTATTCCTAAAAATGATGAATTTATTTTCACGAAAAAAGATCGAATAAAAAAACGGAATGCAAAAATTTTGACTTTTTTTTTTTGAAATATTTTGAAAATATTATTTGAAAAAAAAAATAAAAGAGAAATTTGGAAAAGTAGGTCCACTTAGTGCAACCCTAACAATTGCAAAATTGCAAAACTTCTTTGTCGCGTGGAGTTATGGTCAAATCCATTTTGGGCAAGTTCATTGTTGGAGTGGGTTAAGTTGGAACAACAATTACTTTATAAAGGAACGACACTTTGACAATTTAATAATAATAAAATTTATAACTGTTATTTTTTTGCTATTAATTTATATATAAAAGTCATTTTCTTATTAATTGGGACAATTTATTTTTCTTACTGTTAATTTTTCTTTCACAATTTTTGTCCCACAATTTATTCTTTTTAAGCTTTAATTCACAATATTTTTTTCCTTATTTTTTCATCTTATTATTTCAAAAAAAAAATATATTTGTGTCAAATAGATCCAAATCAATACAATCTTCAACAAGATTGCATTTTATATAAAATTATCAACATCCTAATTTTCAAAATTCTCAATTATCATCACCACCAACCAATCCCAATATATTTTATAGTCCTCAAATGAATATTCAAGGTGAAGAGTTTACTTGTTATGAACTTGAAACAATGATTGGGTCTACGTCAAAATGTCAAGTTCCACATTTTTCTACTCAAGTTGGTCTTAAAAATACTATGCTCAAAGAAGGAAAAAGACATCAAGGTCGGAAAAAAAATCTCAAGAGCTACTCACAATGGATGGACATACATTTCTTATTCAATCATGACTCAACATTTCAAAATAATCAATTGTAGGAGTTGACCAAAAACATATGGTTTTTGGCTACAAATTGCAACAAA
This sequence comes from Cicer bijugum, assembly GCA_037974875.1. Lineage (NCBI taxonomy): Eukaryota > Viridiplantae > Streptophyta > Magnoliopsida > Fabales > Fabaceae > Cicer > Cicer bijugum. The sequence continues at coordinate 8,012,717 of JBBPBT010001178.1, read as the reverse complement.
TTATAATCAGTATTGTGGACAATTTTGAGAGAAGATACCAAGTCTACTAAAATCTCAATGGCATCTAATAAATGGTTTCGTTCAAAAATTTGTTGGGTGTTACAAACAAGTTGTTAGTGGAAAGAATTGTGGAAGCTCGTAGAATAACATCATGATCGTTGCACATACTTTTTATTCTCAAGATATAGGTGAACCATTTAATCAAGAGTATGCATGGTGATTGCTAAAACGTGAATCTAAATGAATGAGAGCATCAACTGAATGTTCTTCAAAAAGAACAAAGAATTCTGCTATTAGGACGTACTCATCATCTCCTACTACAAAGACCAGTTATGAATTTGACTCAACATCACAAATGGAGCGTCCAATGAGACAAAAGGCGGAGAAAATAAAGGGCAATGCAAAAGCGGTTGAAACATCTAATATCAACAATATCGTGTAAGATACAATGGAGAAAAATGTAGCGGTTTTAAAAAAATTTGCACAACTAAAATAGGACAAGATGGAGTTCAAGGCAATGAATGTCATCAAAAAAGATACAACCGGAATGAGTGAGAGTCAACTCCAAGTTCATGAAATTTATTGTAATAAACTTAAAAAAAAAAATATGGATTTTAGTTAAGATAATGTTGTAGTTTTTTTTTTTAAAATTGGACATTATGTAAAAAAACTATTAATGTTACTTTTGTAACACCCTAAATTTGATAATAAACTATTTTATTAATTAAATAAGATTTTAAATAATTAATTTGATTTTAAAATTATTTTAGAATATATATTGATAAATTTTGTGAGTAAATTTCGTTATAGGGATGTTTTCTATGATGTGCTGGTTTGATAGATATTATATTTAATGAGCAATATAAATAATAAATATTTTACTTTATTATTTTATATATTTTTATAAAAAAATAATAGTATTTTAGTGTAATATATATTTTAAAGAAAAAGATTTTATGCGATTTTACGTGTATATACGTGTACCCAATTAATATAATACTTTTATGTGCGCTAGACTGATGTTAAGCAT
>JBBPBT010001178.1:7977415-8011565 GCA_037974875.1 Cicer bijugum | reverse complement strand
AATTATCTTGATATAGAATTGATATTGTGTTTGATTTCATTTATTTTTAAATACTTGTTATGGTATTGTGATTTTATATATATTTATTATGATTTAGTAATTAATATAAAATATTGATGTTATATTTATTTATTTTATAATTTTGACTATTTTCTAATATGATGGTATTATTATAATGTGAGTATTTTGAGAAATAAGTATAACTGTAGAGATTATTTTGAATGTGAGAGTTTTGATTATTAGTAAGATGTTTTTTATATTGATTATTTTAATTACTCTAATTTATAAATTATTAGTAATAATTGGAAAATTGGAGGAATATTAAAAAGGAGATTAAACAATTATTAATTTTATTTTAGCATAATAATAATAATAATAAAATGGGGTTAAATGAGTTAGATTAATAATAACTAATATATATGTATATATATAAAAGGTCAAATAAAGCCTAAATAGGCTACAATTTAAAAGCTAAAGAGCAGCCACACTTGGAGAAGAAGAACCAGGCACTTGGAGAAGAAGAACTAGGCACATGGAAAAAAAAATATAGAAAATTGACACCGGTGATCGATAACTGTTTCGTAAAAGTTTCTCCGTTTTCATCCAAATTTGAGTATGTTATTTCATTCATTTAACTCGTCAATTAAACATAATTTTCCAGATTTTTAACAACCTCAATTTCTCTCTAAAATACTCGACTTATTCGTTTATAGAATTCGTTATCGTTCTCCTTCACCGTAAGTCCGATTTGAGTGAAACCAACGCCAAAACGACCGTATGAAAAGTGGCTATATTATCCACTAATTGGTTTTCTGATTAATTGTAATTTTCTTTGACCAATTTTCGAATTTAGTTTTTTAGAATATCTCCTCATAATTTATTTTTGACGTTTACCCATAAATTGTCGAGTTAGATCGATTGAAGGACAAAGAGTCAAAGAATAAGACTGTTTGGGCGTCGAATTGTATTCATAGGTGAAAGCGTCGAAATAAGGTAAGGGGTGAGAGAGTGTTTGAATTCATGAGTATAATATATTCTGAGATGAACGGGAAAACCGTATTTCCCAATGATTCATCCGAGGGTTGCTACGTACAACAGTAGCCCTTTGAGAGATAAATTGATTAATTTGAAATATGAGAATTGTGAGATTAAAATGTGAAATAGAAATTTTTATAAGATGTTGATTGATTTAATTTTCGATACTTGTGTGGTAGTTGATATTTGTTTTTATTGTGATGTTGGATGTTGAATGAAATTATGTGTACATGTTTGCTTAGATGAAATTATGTGATGTGATAATAAAATATGGATGCATGGTTTGATATATGCTTATGTGATGATAATGATGATTTTTGATTGATGATAGTGATGTTATAAAATTGTGATGAGTTTATATGATGATCATGATTATTTATGATTAATGATATTATAAAATTGTGATGAAAATATTGAAGTACCCGATACTTGATGAGATAGTGATGATTCTTAAATATGGTGCTCTTAATGGAGTAGTCTAAGCTAACGAGAGGAGAAAATAAATATTGTGAACTTGTGAAGTGAATATTATTTTGTCATCATATAGGTAGGGCCTGACAAGCCTAGTGATTATGGGGAAGTATAACTGAATGAGTCTGATCGTGGCGGTCTGTTGTCGAACATTAAGCCAAGATTGTTAGACCTTGGAGGTATTCCGGTGGGGAATTCCTAGGTGACTAGGAGGTAGCACTCCAAATGTCGGGAGCTACCATGCAACACACGTTTACCTCAACTGTCGCGTATATGTGTCTCGGGTTGAGTTGAGGGGATCTATGAGGACAGAGCCAATTTGAATTGTCCGTCCACCGGGATGGTGGCATAGTATCATGGCCTCCTAACCAAGTACTTTGGAGTTAGAATGGTACCATATTGTGAAGTAGAGTCTAAGCTCATGCATAGCATTGCATTTCCTTGTTATTGTTTTGTTGTGATTGATGTGTTTCAAAGGTAATAATAATTAGATGATTTGATGCATATTGTAATGACATAATTATTTTACTTAAGTGACTTTGATGTTATAGTATGATACTATTTAATTAAATATTTTGATATATCGTAAAGTGATTATGATACAGTTCTATTATGATTGTTTGTGTGTTCTTCTTACTCATATTATACTATTAACATGATTTCAAAACTCACCTTCTTCGTTGTTTGTGTTTGACTGGCTGGGCCCTGCGTTTGTGAAATCGCAGTTATTACAGGTTAATGAGTCTTGAAGTTCAAGTTTGGGAGGAACCCCGCTCTGATAGGTGATACCGGGAATGAGGGTTTTAATTTGTATTTTACTTATTTAATTTGAATCAAATTTTTGTATGAAAACCTTAGAACTACTAGTAAGCTTTTAGAATTAAATCAAGTTTATTGAGATTAAATTGTTTTATTTGAGTAATAAAATTTGAATTGTTGCATGTGTACTTTGAGAAACGTGACATCCTAAATTAGTTACAAAAGTTTTTATTTTCTTGAAAATATAATTTTATTTATCCGCTGCAAATTTTATAGGAATATGATATAAATTATTATATATATTATTTTGGGATTTAGGGTGTCACAACTTTAATTAATAATAATTTCATCTTTCTCAAACTAAGTGTTATTCAAACTAGCCATTAGTCAAATTAGAAATTATTTAAACTAGTTGTTATTCAAACTAGTCGTTATTCAACCTAGCCATTAATTAAACTAGCGTTATTCAAACTAGTTGTTAGTCATGCTAGCCATTACTGAAAATAGTCATTAGTCAAACTAATCATTATTAATTTAAGATTATATATATATATATAGACACACACACACACTCACATTCTTAAAAAAAAAAAAAAAAAAAAAAAAAAATATAGACATCTTCTCACACTCCTATATTTTTTTTTATCAAGTTGTTCACTCTCTTTCTCTCAATCATCTAATGGGTTCAAACAATTCAAAACTAAATCAATTCTTATGGGAATTGATATAAGATGAATTTATAGACAACATTAGTGAGGAACTATCGATGTTAATGTTTAGGCAACACCAATTCAATATTTCTACTAGGCACAATCGAAGAAGAACAGTGATAGATCGATATCGTGAAGAAGGGAAAACTCGATTATTCAATGATTACTTTGAAATGACAATGTCTATCACAAGGAAGAGGATTTTAATTGTGATTCCTCTTTTTAAAATTCATTCATGCTTTTAAGTTAAGCTAATTCAAGATTACTCTTGGTTTTAAAAACAACAGATGCATAACGTTCTTGGTTAGTGAAAAAATAAAAAGAAATTAACTCTACAAGATTTGTGCTTAGTGAATAGGAATTAAATAAAGATAAGAAAAAGAGAATCATACTATAATGTTTCTTGGTTCACCTAAGGTAGGCTACGTCCAATCCTCACAATTTGTAAGTTTTTTCATTAAGGTGCTCAAATAAGTGATGTAGCTAAATATCACTAGAAGGGGGGTTGAATAGGGATTTTGCTGTTTAAAAATAATTTCTAAGTATTTTAAAAACTATCCTCTCACTGAGGATGGCTAGCTCGAGGATGATATTTTTCAACGTGTTGGATCTAAGTTGAGCAAAAGAGTAGGAGTAGAATAAGAGAGACACACACACAATTTTATACTGGTTCACCTAAAGATGGATACGTCCAGTCCTCACACCCTTGTGAGATTTCACTAACTTTCAAACAGATCAATCATCAACCCGAGGATGATTACAAATCGTGTATTCTTTAGCTTCACCAAGCTTACAATCAATTTCTGAATATTTTCAAGTGTAAGTCACTAGGAAATTACAAAGTGATATGATAGTGATTGATACTTAATACTTTCTCAAAAGATTTACAAAGATATAGTGTAGGATCAAAGAAAGTATGAAGTGAGGGTGTTTTAGCTCTTGATAGCTTTAAGATGATTTATCTTTTTATGCAAGTGTGTTGTGTGTTGATGAAGATCAGCTTGCTGCAATTTATAGAGGTCTTGTGATGTTCATTTCATAAGTCAAACCTTTTATGACCGTTGGAAAATCCATTTGAGAAATGCCAAGGTTTTTTCTTCATAATTACGAAAATGCCATTCAGCACATTGATATATGCATTCCATGTTCAATTTCGATGTAGCTGTTTTCTTGGCACTTGGGGACACGTGCTGTCCTATTATCTTTCCTTTCTTTAAGGTTTGAATATTGTGTGGAGTCATTTTCCTTCTCTTTCTTTAAGGTTTGAATATTTTGTGAAGTCACTTTCTTTCTCTTTCTTCAATGCCTTGATAAAGCTTCACATGTGAGCTTTTTATCTCTCCTCCATTTAATGCCTTTTAAGAGCATGTGTTGTCCTTTTCATTCCTTTCTTCAAGACTATGTGAAGGCTTCACGTGAAGTCTTCTTTCCTTGCCTTAAGACATGTGATCCATTTATTTAGGACATGTTTTGTAGTTCCCTTTTTGAATATTTAATTTTATAATCCTTTTGAATCACATAAACATACATGTAGCCTTTTGCCTATGCCATGATGAGTTGCTTTCATAAAGTGTTGGGATGTATTTCAAAGTGTTGACTATAGGCACAAGCTAATATCATCATTCCTCGTACCTTTCATTTGCAATCTTGCTACTTTTCTTCAAAGGCTTTCCTTTAATTTTTTAATAGTATTTTGCCTTGATTGAATGAATCAAACAATTCATTCTTTAATACCATTCTGCCCTTATTGAATAATTCATTCTTTAGTACTATTTTGCCCTTGATGAATGAATTCAACTAATTCATTCTTTAATATTATTCTGCCCTTGTTGAATGAATTCAAACCAGCAAGGATACAAAACTGCAGCTCGTGAGGCCATCCTCAGCGTTTTCAATACTTAGCATTTAACTTAGAATTTTCTTCTTTTTCCTTAATGAATGATAACTTGTTTTTTTATATGAATACACTCAAAAACACAGATTAGACAATAAACATAATCATAATCTTTTCATTAATTTTGTTATCATTAAAACCAATTTGGAGAGATTTTGTCTTAACAATAAGAACGTTCTTGCTTTTAACACAAACTTTCTTGATCAGTTACAATTTTCACCTTTCAACCTTTAAAAGATTTCCTGTAGTTACCTTTCATTCCATAAAGGATTTTTACAAGTCACATTTTAGTCACAAAAATATTTTTACAATACACTCAAACTATCTTTAAGAATATAGTCTTGAGTTCTCAAATGAAATATTGAAAGAGGATTGATGGATCATAATATGTTCATCACTTGTTTGAGTTTTGATATTCAGCAAAAAGACTCAAAAGAGATCATTGAATCTAATTAAAAAGAACTGGAGCTTTTGCTTTATTGAAGAGTTTTAGATTTCTCAAGTATGATTGTTTAGGTGATTGATTGCTTGCACTTCAAAACTCTTGTTGTTACCTTGCCCTTAAGGTTCTTTTTATAGGTGTGATGAAGACTAATGACAACTCATGTAGTCGTTAGAGATACAACTATCTAGTTTTAACTTTTGATAAACAAGTGTTCTAATTTTTCAAGAAAGTTACTACTTTATACCCATATCGTTCTTTGTTTCTGCTTTGAGTGAGTGTTGGACTGAGAGCTTTTGCCAGCTGTTTGATATTAATCCTTTTCTACTTTGTACGTAGGCTCCCTTTTTATGGAGATGTAGTATTAATGTCTTATCATTGGTGTCCTAGTTGTACTTGTTTCATAGACCATCAATTTGGAGGTACATCGTGTTTTGGTTTTTGATGTCTTGATTTGCTTCTTTTAATATTTTGGGAAAAGTTACCCATAATGATCTTGGTGAATATTGATGGTACTTTCACAGAGTAGAATGATGTTTTTGAAGAAAGCTTGTAATTTTCGCAAACTAGAATGATAGACAATTTTTCTAATTTATCAAGAACGTATATGCTTTATACCATATCATTCTTTGTTTCTGCTTTGAGTGAGTGTTGGACTGAGAGCTTTTTCCAGTTGTTTGATATTAGTCTTTTTCTGCTTTCTATGCATCTTCCCTTTCTATAGAGATGCAATGTTAGTGTCTTATCATTGTTGTCCTTGTTGTACTTGTTTCATAGACCATCAATTTGGAGGTACATCTTGTTATGGTTTTTGATGTCTTGATTTGCTTCTTTTAATCTTTTGGGAATAGTTGTCGATAATGATCTTGTGTGAATATTGCTGGTAATTTCACAAAGTAGAATGATGTTTGAAGAAGGCTTCTACTTTTCACAAACCAAAATGATATTGGTTTGACTAGACTAGATGCTGAAAAAACCAGAATGTTCTTGATTTTTTTTTTCATATTGCTTTTGTATGAACAAAAATGATCTTGCTTTTTTCAAAATGATCTTGTTTTTTTTTTTCATAATGATCTTGAGTTGATATATTAATATTTATCTTCAAATAATACACTCAAAAACAAAATTTAAATAGTAACACGACTAAGAATCATAATTAGAAGTTTAATCAACTTTGTTTCATTATCATCAAAACATTTTATTTGGGATTTTGCCTCAACATACTTCTTTGAAAATCTAGTATACACAGGTGCTAAATTCCGAAGACGATTTCGAATGCATAGACATGTGTTTCTTTTGAATCGTAACTACACTTGGAAATCATGATGAGCATTTCCAAATGAGGGTTGATGCAATTGGTAAAATGATTCTTTCGACATTGCAAAAATGCACTACTGTATATTGGCATATGGATCTCCAGGTGGCAGTGTAGATGAATATGTTTGATTTGTTGAAAGCACGACAATTAAGTGCTTAGAGATATTTGTAAGAGGTGTGAACGAGATGTTTGGAGCTGAATACTTGAGAAGACCCAACAATGACGTTCATTGCTTATTACAAATGGGGGAGACACATGGCTTTCCAGGTATGTTAGGTTCTATTGATTGTATGCATTGGGAATGAAAAAATTATGTGATTCCTTAGAAAGGCCAATTTTGTTAAGGGGATCATGGTAAACCCACAATCTAGTTTGAAGCAATGACATCGCAAGACTTGTGGATTTGACATGCATTTTTTGGCATTGTAAGTTCAAACAAAGACATTAATGTGTTAAATCAGTCCAATGTGTTTAATGATGTTTTGGAAGAACATGCTCCTAAAGTGCAATATACATGTAATATTGATAAAACACTGAAGCAGAAAATCAAGTGTAGACGAAGAATTTAATTGAATATGATTACTGAATCATTTCTTGGAATGAAAAGGTACAATTTGTTGTAACAGAATTTAAAAGAAATTCATTCACTAGGAATGCCACTAGAGTAAGGAAAAACTTGTATCCAACCATCCCCACATCATTCCTTCCTTCCCTCTATTTGTATTGACAAGAGGAATATTTTCTGTTAGGGATTCTCTCTCTCTCTTGCCTCTCCTTCTCTCCCTGATGCAAGGATCATTCACCACATGTCCTTGATTTCCTTCTTTTTGTCCTTTTCCTTCTGTATCCATTTGCTGCCAGCCCCATATGTTATCCTTAATCATCACATTACTCCCTTCATTAACAAGAACCTTGTCCTCAAGGTTAGGGTAATTGGTATGAAACTTAGACCAATTTTCCCAAGTAGTGTTGGTTGGGGATACACCTTTCCAATGCACTTTGAATGACAATACGGTGATCAATAATGGCCAGGGGCAACACTATTGGTCCTTGATCAATGGTGGTCAATGGTAGTGGCACAACTGTGTAGAATGATCTCCCTTACATAATTTCAAAGCAGAAATGTGGAACACGGGGTGGATTTTGGCAGTAGGAGGAAGTAGGAGCTTATAAGCAACCTGACCAATTGGTTCTATCACCGGAAAAGGACCAAAGTAACGCATACTAAGTTTGTGATTACGCCTTAAAACAACTGAGTTTTGTCTATATGGTTGCAATTTGACAAGAACCATATCACCGACTTGAAAGTCAACACAACGACGTTTGGTGTCAGCAAACTTTTTCATAATTTGTTGCGCACGTGCCAGATTAGATTTGAGAGCTGTAATGGTATCATCTCTTTCAGTTAACATTTGCTGCAGCAAGGGAGGATCATCGTTGTTAACTTGATAACGAATTAGTGTGGGAGGATCGCGACCGTACACTACCTTGAAAGGTGTCATTCCAATACTAGTGTGGAAGGAAGTGTTGTACCAAAACTCGGCCCAAGAACAGTTTGGACCACTGTCGATGTGATTCACTAGTGAAACAACGTAGGTAAAGCTCCAAACATTTGTTAACAACTTCAGATTGCCCATCAGTTTGGGGGTGATAGGCAGTGCTCATAGCCAAGGTAGTGCCACTGAGTTTGAACAAATGCTGCCAAAACTGACTGCTAATTACACGATCTCTATCAGATACAATTGTCTTAGGGAAACCATGAAGTTTAACTACTGTGTGAAGGAAAATTTCAGCAACTTTGGAACTATTATAATCAGCTTTGAGGGGCATGAAGTGGCTATATTTGGATAGTCTGTCAACAAACACAAAAATGACAGTGTAAGTATTGGAAGGAGGCAATCCAGTTATGAAGTCCATTGATAAATCCTCCCAAATTTGTTGTGGAATGGGTAATGGCTCTAGTAACCCTGTTGGCAAGGCAGTAGAATGCTTTGTTTGTTGACATATTAAGCATTTCGAAATGAACTCCTTGATGTCTTTTGCCATATTAGGCCAAAAGAATTGAGAGGCAATGCGAGCTTTGGTGCGTGTGACTCCAACATGGCCCCCAACAGCAGAAGAGTGAAATTCAGTCAGGATGATGTGAATCAAGTCGGGCTTCTGGGGTATCACCAACCTATTTTTCCAAAATAACATGTCATGCTTGACTTGATAATGTGGTGTAGAATTGGTTCCCAACAAGCATTGATTTCGAATCTCCGCTAAAGAAGGATCATTGTTCACAGTTGTAGATATCATTGAAATAAGTTGAGGAGTTTGCATAGACAACGCCAAGCAAAAGGAACGGGATAGACTATCCGCTGCTATGTTATCAGCACCAGGTTTGTATTCAATAGTAAAATCAAAGCCAAGGAATTTGTGAAGCCAATGTTGTTTCTCTAGGGTTTGAATTGACTGATCAGTGAGGGATTTCAGGCTGCGTTGATCAGTTTTGATAACAAACTTATGGCCAATGAGATAATGACGAAATTTTGCCAAAGCTTCGGTGATGGCATACAACTTTCGCACATAAGCAAATTGTTTTTGCATTCGAGGGCACAATTTCTTTGAGAAATAAGTAATAGGATGGCGAGCTTGACTGAGCACAACTCCAATGCCCGAACCTGATGCGTCTGTTTCCAAGGTGAAAGGTAATCGAAAATCTGGCAAAGTCAAAATAAGGGCTTGTGTGATGGCCTATTTGAGCTTATTAAAAGCATCAGTAGCAGCTGGTGTCCAATGAAAAACATCTTTCTTTAACAATTCTGTCAGTGGTGACGCAATAGCAACACAATTGCGAATAAAGCGCCGGTAATAGCCAGATAATCCTAAAAACCCACGAAGTTTTTTGAGTGAAGTAGGAGTTTTCCATTCCAATACAACTTGAATTTTTTATTTATCCATCGCAACCCCTTGACTGGATATGGTGTGGCCTAGATAATCCACTGAGGTAAGACCAAAACAACATTTGGAGAATTTGGCATACAATTCATGTTGTTGCAGCAGTCCTAACACAATTTCCAAATGTTCAAGGTGGGAAGACCAAAGTGGTCGTACACAAGTATATCATAAAAAAAAAACCAGTACAAACTTGCGTAATTGGTCACGAAAAACAGAGTTCATAAGACTTTGAAACGAAGCCGGGGAGTTGGTTAACCCAAAAGACATGACAAGCCATTCATACAAACCTTGATGAGTTCGAAAAGCAGTCTTATAACGATCCTCGGGATGGACTAGGATTTGGTGATACCTATAGCGCAAATCCAACTTAGAAAAGTAAGCAGCTCCAAACAATTCGTCTAACAATTCATCCACTGTGGGTATGGGAAAACTATCCTTGATTGTAATCGCGTTCAATGCACGATAAACTATCCACTGATGAGGAAAATGGATTTGTGCTGGGATGAATAATGCCTTGTTGCAACATCTCGGACACCATCTTTTCAATCTCAGCTTTCTGACTGTGTGGATAAAGGTAGGGTTTGACCTTCACATGGTTACTTCCATCAATGAGAGGGATCGAATGATCCTGATCTCTAGGTGGTGGTAAACGTGTGGGTTCATCAAACACATTCCAATAATTGTGTAACAGGGTAGCCAAGTCAACCGGGAGATTCTCAAGAGAAGCTGTTGATAATGGTTGTGCTATGGAATGGAATTGCAATGTATATGATAAATCAATAGAATGAGTATTCTGAAGTCGACGAATGGGATGAAATTGGGACTGTCCTGGTTCTGTGATTTGATTACCTCTAAGAGTGATGAACTTGTTGTTGAGGTAGAATATAATAGACAAAGCCTCGTAATCCGCAATGTGAGGACGCAAAGTCTTAAGCCAAGGCACACTTAAAACGAAATCAGCTCCAGTAATTGGTAGCAAATACACTGGAAGGTGGAGAGTATGACCTTGAATGGTAACTGGCAAGTCCTGAATCAACCCAGAAGCTATCAAGGTGCTACCGTTGCCCATGAGGACTTGAAATTGAGGAGCTTCGTGGATTGTTAGTTTCAAGCATTAAGCAATACGTGGTTGGAGAAAGTTATCAGAGCTACCACTATCAAGTAAAACTTGTATTTGGACGCCTTGAATTTGACCCTAGAAACGAATTGTGTCGGCCCTATACGCTCATTTGAGAGCATGGAATGAGAGATGGTGCTCTGACTTAAGGATAGCGAGTAATGGATCCGAATTTGGAGGATCGGTTTCGGGCTCTGGTGGGTCCGACTCATCGACTTGCAACAAAAGGTAGTGTTTATTCGGACAACGGTGGTTAGGAGAAAACTTTTCATCACAATAGAAACATTGTCCTTTGTCTTGCTAAAGTTGAATCTCAGCCGCTGTGATATTACGAATTGGACGAGCTCGGGAAGTTGGAGGTTGGGAACGGGTTGAAGGAGTGGGTAAGATAGCATTTGTGGGTCGGGTCATGGAGTGTGGGCTGGAATTGGAGAAAGATTTTGTGGGTTGGGGGGTGAGCTTAGTAAGTGAGGTATATTTTTCCTCAAAGAGTTTGGCTAGGGATAGGGCTTTAGATAATGAGATAGGGTTTTGGGCTATAACGTCGCGGCAAAGGTCAGGCTTAAGCCCACTCACAAAACAATCCAAAAGTGCATAAGGTGAGAGACCTTGGGTGCGATTAGCAAGTGCCGTGAAGGTGGAATAATATTCAGAGACGGTGGTGGTATGGGTTAATTTGAAAAGGGTGGGTCTGGGAGATTCATACGACGACAATCCATATTCCAATTCCAAAGCACGAGTGAAAGCTGCCCAAGATTACGAGTAATCATTTGATACCAAGGCACCACATCCTTGTCCAAATGCACAGCTGCTATGGTGAGCTGGTGGTTGTCCGACGTCGAGTAATAATCGTAGAATTGCTCAGCTTTAAAGATCCAGTTTAATACCTTAGTGTCGTCAAATCTAGGAAAATCAAGCTTCACGTTGCGTACCTGAAAGGTTGTTGTCGCGATGAGACGTCGGAGTTCAAGCTACCATTCAAGGTGGCAGAGAGCTGGAAACTGCCAAGTTGTGCCTCGACCTGCTCGAGGCGTGTCATATCAGCATGACGGTGTTGCATGTAGTCGTTATGTCGTGCGTCGACATCCTCCATCAACTTTTGTATCGCGGCGTTGATGCTGTTGATTGCAGCTTCCATACCTTTCATACGAGTATTTTCCGCCATGGTAAGGTCAATGAAAGCACCAAATGTAATGTTGATAAAACACTGAAGCAGAAAATTAAGTGTAGACGAAGAATTTAACTGAATATGATTACTGAATCATTTATTGGAATGAAAAGGTACAATTTGTTGTAACAGAATTTAAAAGAAATTCATTCACAAGGAATGCCACTAGAGTAAGGAAAAACTTGTATCCAACCATCCCCACATCATTCCTTCCTTCCCTCTATTTGTACTGACAAGAGGAATATTTTCTGTTAGGGATTCTCTCTCTCTTGCCTCTCCTTCTCTCCCTGATGCAAGGATCATTCACCACGTGTCCTTGATTTCCTTCTTTTTGTCATTTTCCTTCTGCATCCATCTGCTGCCAGCCCCATATGTTATCATTAATCATCACAATACAGTTAACATAACTCCATATAATATGGGATACTATCTAGCAGATGAAATCTATCCTGAGTGGGAAGATAAAATTATTTTCCTAAAAACAAGAATAAACTAGAAAGGATGTGGAGCGAACATTTAGAGTGCTCCAATCTAGATTTGAAATGATACATGGTCCATCACGTGCTTGGCACATGGAAACCCTCAAACATACAATATATACATGCATCATATTCCATAACATGATCATTGAAGACAAACGACACGCATATATGGTGGTGATTTTGATTACTTTTATAATAACATGGATAATAACGTCTCAACAACTGAAACACATAATGATCCTCATTCTAAGCTTGTAACAAAATTACAAAGGAGAGCAAGTATCCGTGAAAAACAAAGTTATCAACAACTTCAAACAAATTTAGTAGAATATATTGGACAACGCTTTGGACACGAGAATAACGAAATTTAAATTTATTATTTACTTTTATCATTTTTAATTATTTATGTTATCTATTTAATATTTAATTTTTATTATTGTCATAAAATTTAAGTTTAATTTTATTTTAAATTAAAATTAAAATAATATATAATAATATTAATTAAAATATTTAAATTAAAATATTAAGTTGTAATAATATAAAATATATTATTAAAATATAAATTAAAATTGTGAGACTCAATATAGTTCTTAAAAATTAAACTGTAAATAATTAATGGGTTACTTTAAAATAATATGACAAAATAAACTCACTTAAAGAACTCATATTAAATTTAATCTTCATTGTGCTCTTAGTCCATATAATTTTGAAGGTTTTTTTAGTAGAAATTTTTTAATCATAGAAATTTTAGATCCTACATATAAACTTTAGCCAATAAATAGCGAACTTATAAAATTAAGACAACTATTATTTAAAAGTAGGGGATATTTGAGAGTATGTTAGGCATAACAAAGAGGCGGAGACGAATTTTGGCTCCTCCATATCCGCACTTTTCAGGAAAAACCCTGCGTTTCATAGTTCGTGTAAAATTTAGACATATATTCCTGCCTGCAACGGATCTTGAGTTTCCCGTCCATATCCGGACCCACTCATATATATAATATTATAAATTTAAAAATAATATTTATTATAATAAAATAATTATTATTAAATAATAATAAAATTAAAAAAAATTATAATTTTTAATATTTAAAAGAATATTAAATATATTCAATATATATATATATATATAAAATTTAAAAATTACAATAATATAATTTGTTGGACGGGTTCGGGTGCGGGATGAATATCACCATCCAAACCTATCTCCGCCCCCAAATTTTAATGTTGGGAAAATTCACTTGCACTCAATTAAAATAAATTTTGCGTTCAAATCAAACGAGTTTGAATAAATAGCTCTGAGTGTAAATTTTATTGACATTCCTAGAGCATGTGTTAAAGTTGAAGAACACAAAACTACTCCATCGAATTTTAATATTTTAGCTTTTATATCATTTCTCAAAATAAATTTTACATGTAATATCTTCCCCCAATATTTTTTAAAAGCTCTTAATCTGGACCTCGATTTTCTCAGTTACATTACTGTGCGTTACGAAACGCTCGAAAAATTTGTGTAAACGGGATTTTGACTCTTGAACGTAAAATAAGATCGCAACAACCCTCTCTCTCTACTTTCGCCTCCGTGCGCCGCCGTCATGGACGACCCGCCGTTACAAAAAATAGCAATCTCCGGTCCAACACTAGCCTCTCTAATCCACCGTTTCTCCACTTCCCCTTCCTCAATAGATGGCCTCCTCTTCGGCCACGTTACCTCCGTAGCCCCACTCAACCTCTCTGACGACTCCTCCGACGACAATTCCCCAACCCTCCTCGCCACCGTTACCGGTTTCCTCACCTCCTCTTCGTTCCACGACAGCTCCGGCACAATCAACACCACCTCACTCCGTCGTCTAATCCCTAACTCCACTTCCCTCATCGGTTGGTTCTCCGGTCGCCGCCGTACTCCTCTCCGTCCCTCACTCCGCGAATTCAACACCACTTCCTCTCTCTCATCTCTCTCCCAATTCTCTTCCACAATCAAACCCTCTTCAAACTCCTTCAATTTCAAAAATTTCAACCCTTGTTTGTTCCTTCTTCTCGCTTCACCTATTTCAGATCAAACCTCTCACATTCACACTCACGATTACCGAGCTTACCAGTTCATAAGTGGGACCCACTCATTCAACCCAGTTTCACTCGATATTATCAACATCGGTCCCGCTTTTCGCGGACATTATGGATCATTCAGCCCTAATTCCCCATTTCCTGTCCTTGATTGTCAACTCGCTCACTCTCCGATGATTCGTGGCGATGAGGACGAGCCTTTGAGTAAGATGAAACAGGCTGCTAAAGATCAGAAAGAGTTGGATGGTTGTGCTGAAGGGTTTGAGGTTGGGAGGTTGAGTAGGTTGATGGGTTCTGAGGCTAAGAGTTATACTCAGGGTTTGGAGGATATGTACTTTAGAATGCTTGTCAAGATTGAGAATTTGACTAGCTTGGTTGAGAAGAGTTCAGCTAAGGTTCTTGAGCAGGTTAGTTAGCTTCATTGTCTGTATATTTTTATTTATGAAGTATTGATACCTAATTTGAGATACCGACACGATAATAGTTTGAAAAAACGAATTTATTGAATGTAATCAAGGAGTCAGTGTCGTGTTGGACAGGGGTACACACCTTTGATTATATGTGTCCGTGCTACATTTTTATGTGTTTTTGTTTTGTAATTCAATGTTGAAGTATTTTAACATGATTGGGGTTTTAAATAGCTGCCATGGTAAAAGTTGCTGTCGTGTAACTTGTGATCCTGGATGTGATGGAAAATTGCAGTCAAATGTGGCCGAGTTCTCAATGGCGGTTGCAGCATTGCAGTTTTGGAAACATCCAAAATTGTCATGTTGCGACCTTTTATTTAAAACCCTGTTCATGTTGATCAAAATGTAGGACAAGGGATAGTTATTGAATAAGAGTAGATTGAAGTGCTATTTATTTTATTTAGGAATATGGTATAGCCTGATGTGGTTGGCTAGTGGAAGTATGTTACGTCCACAATTGGGGAGAATGTGGATACACTTTAGTGAGAGTTTGCTGGTTCAATCCCTTGTGAAAAATGAACTTTTTGGGAGAGATTCTATCCTTGTTGCATTGTTGGACTTGAACATTGTTGACTCTGATAGAAGGATGCAGAATATAACATGAGTTTGTATGCCTATTACTGCCAAATGATATTATAAAAAGTCTTGAATAGTTGCTTTGGAGACTATCTGATAAATTAATGTTATAGCTTATGATGGTATGGCTGCTATGTCGAAGTCTAGAAAAATATTACAAGCACTTTCAACTATACACATATGATGGCTAAAAAATTAGATTAATGCACAAAATTAAACACATATTTATAACTAATCACCAAAGCAGAAACAGAAAAACAGGGGAGATGAAAGGAACTAAGATGATGCCATAATAGGGGACTGTTAGCACAGAAACAGACAGAAATTGAAAATCAGAGCAGAATAATGGTCGATGAGATGGAAGGAACAGAGAGGAGACGGATGGTTGCTGAGAAGAGGGGAACATTGGCGCAGCAAAAATGGAAACCTTCTTGAGAAGAATCAGTCGTGGGAAAGAAAGGAACAGGGGGGACGGTCCCCAAGAAGAAATTTCATAGGTTTCCAAAAACAGAGCACTGCACTTGTAATGTTTGGAGAAGAAAGGTCGTGAAAATTCCAGTAAAGAGTTACCTGGAGATAAAAAGACAAAAATCGAGAGTATTTTAGACTTTGCGCTTTTCTAAAACTTTTGCGCCCTCGTTTTTCGTGTTTCTTCCTCATCTTCTCCGCGATGGCCCTGCGATGGCCCTGTGGTGATGTGACGACCGCTATTGACTACAGAGGATGGATGTACTACAATTGGAGATTGTGATTCTAGTGAACAATTCAAAACACAAATAATTTGTTTAATGAGTAATCATGATGGCATATGTCATTTGCATCATGAACTTAATGTTCTGTGCAGTAAGACACTATGCAATTCCTGAGATATCTGGTACAAATCCCTAAAAAACGAGTTATTCGTGGGATAACACAGAAGTTTCAATCCCCTGAAGACTTGGTAATGGGCATGTCCTGAGATAGCTGGCGGAAAATACATTTCTCAAAGGTTGAGTATAAACTTGACATAACAAATAAACAAAATAAAAAACCCTACAAATTTAAGTGTGATTAGCAGGAAATAATTGATAATAAAGTTATAGGAATTGTTAAAAGCAAGATAAAAATGTTCAATAGGGTAATGCAATGAAGACACAATGCAAGGCAATTAAGTTCTTTGAAGTATTTTGGACATTGAGATAATACTCAAACACTCTAAAACCCTAAGAGACAATCATGGTGTAGTGAGAAGCTTATTGCTCTATAAACCTCAAGATAACAGCCATGGGGCTACTCAGTGGCGGACCTTCTTGGGGATGCCCACCCTTAAATTTTCTTATTCTATAAAGATAGGTATATCCACAATAAAAATTATGTATCATATATATTATATATATCAAATGTTTTGCTAAGTGACATGGATTACGAAGTGGCGCAACGGTAACATAACTTTTGCTAAACCAAAGGTCTTCTGTTCAAATCTTCCTGATTGCGTTTTTTTGTTAACTTTTGTATTTCTATTGTAAATTATGGTAAATTTAATTGACAAAAAAAAATATATATAGCTTGGATTTGAACCCAGGCACAGTAATTACACTTATATCTAAAATTACCACTACATCAACAAAAAATCTACCCAATGCTCTTGAAATGGTTTTATATATAATCTATTTCATATTGGCTCCCTCAATAAAACATGTGAAGCTCCGCCATTGAGGCCACTATACCCGTTTTTTGGGTCTTACCTTTCCAGTTCCCAAAGAACTACAATGGGGAAATCACATTCCTTCAAACTTGTTTACTAGAACATTTCTTAGCTCCAAGCCGGTAGCTGTGTGCTATCCTGGGTGAGTACAAATTGGCTCAAGGTATCCAATAGTAAATGTGGGCTCAAGCTTGGAAAAATCAAATTGAGCTTCCTGAGCTTGGAACTTTGGCTTTTTTTTTTTGGGACAAGTAGAGCGCACATGCCTAAGGACAGGGTTGATTTGTTACCCACAGTCTTAGCCATCAACCATGAACGCAAGTCTAATTGATTGGCTGCACTTTGATGAGCAATAAACCTGAAATCTAAATGGCAGCTCTTTGATGAGCAATAGAGCAGCCCATAATAGGAAGCCTAGAGAAATTGAATAGGCACTTTCACCCATATCCTAATTTTGTAGAATGAGGTCAGTATATTCATATTAGCTTAGCGCAACGAGTAGGGAATTGTTGTGAAAATCATTATATTGAGAATTGACAAATATTGGTTTGGATTTTTATAGGGCTGATAGAAAATTATTGTACTTATGCAGTAACTAACTTGAGTTTAATTTTTATTTTATCAACTATGAACAGGAAAATCATAATAGGAAATTGAAACACAAAATTTTGAGATCTTCTGCCTCAGAATAACTATCTTACTGGTGGTGATCACTTCTGTTTTTTCAGGTAATTTTTTTGTTTTGATATTGTGTTACAGTTTTAGACTTTTCGGATTTAGTAATCTTCAATACATAAATAATTTGTTGCCTAAAGAAGAATAGAGCGGATCAGTTATGTTCGTTATTTGGTTTAATATTCAAGTTGGAGCAAGAGAGTAATTAGAAAGAGAGGAGACATGAGAATAATGTAACGGGATACTGTACAATATATAGTGACCCTCATATTTATATTACCAGGTTAAGGGAGTAGTACCTAAGAGGCTAAAAAGACATGTGGGCTGAGCCCATATATTCAAGACTAAACCCTAGTAACTTATTATTATAATAAATAACTCTTAATGCTTCCCCTCAAGTTGGAGCATAGGTATTAATCATGTCGATCTTGTTATTACAAATTAAATCACTACGCACCCCGTTCAATGCCTTTGTTAACAAATCTCTAGTTGGTTACTTGTCCTAACATAGGAGTAGATATGAGATTCTGCCGAACCTTTTATTTGATGAAGTGACAATCTACTTCAATGTATTTCTTTCTTTCATGAAAGATTGGTATTGATGTAATATGTATGGCAGCCTCAACTTGGTTATTGTACCATAGTTTCGAAGGGCAAGTATTGCCAAATCTCATCTCATCCATGATCTGTCTTACCAATATTAATTCACAAGTAGTTTGAGTCATAGCCATATATTCTACTTTTGCATTAGATCTTGCCACCACATTTTTTTTTCTTACTTTTGTAGGATGTCAAATTACCTTCAAAGAATACACAATATCCCGTACTTTTGTAGGATATCAAATTACCTCCAAAGAATACACAATATCCTGTGGTAAACTTTTGATCCATAGGAGATCCTGCCCAATTTGAATAAAAGAAAGCCTCCACCTGCAGATGTCCATGATCTTGGTACCCAATTCCCTTTCTGGAGCTTTCTTCAAATACTTAAACTATGCGGATTAGTGCTTCCCAAAGAGTGTCAGGAAGAAGGACATAAACTGACTTACAAATGAGTGTATAATAAACATTTTTGCTTTTCAATCACTTTCTGTAGTGTTTTGTTAAGATTACCTTATGTATATACCCTTATAAAGTACCCTCTTGATTCATAACCATGACTCAGTTCATCCTATAGACTTGAAACATATGCCTATTAGAATGTTCTGTTGTAAATATAATCTTATATTTTTCAATTATTTCTACAGGTGGTTCGATTTGTTAGGTATAAAGTAGTTTATTACTCTATGTGAATAGTTTAGTGATTGTACTCTCATAACTTTTGAAATAATATTCATGAATATTATTTCCCAATTCCACATAGCATCACAAGCTCTCAGTTTTTGAGGTCTCACTTCTGCATATATTCCAGCCACCTTATTGTGGCTCATTTGCTGTCTTCAGTGCTAAAATCTTCTCATTTTGTGGCAAAAATCACCTTTCATCACCAGTCAAGGCCAAGGCTAGTCAACCAACATTAATGTATTAGGGGAGAGAAAAACCAGATCTGGTCTAGAAACAACTTCAATCATCTCAGCTGAAGGTAAGTACTAAAAACACCAATTCTAATTCTGATATACGTGAGATTTCTGACCCTTACGACCTTGGTTTTGTGGGGTTACTTATTGCTTTGCGAAAAGGGAAAAGATTGTGTGCCAAATATCCAATTTCACAATGTCTCCTCTAAGTACCTTTCCTTGTAGCATTAGAGTTTTATTGCCGTTGTTTACTGTGAGAATCCCAAGATCTGTATGAGAAGCACTTGAAGATGCAAATTGGGTCCAAATTATGGACGAGAAGGTGAAAGCACTAGAAAGGAATGACACTTGGGAGATTGTTGAGAGACCAAGGGGCGAAAAGCTTGTTGGTTGCAAGTGGATCTACATATTCAAGTATATATCTGAAGGAACTCTCTAGATCAATACCAAGCAAAACTAGTGGCAAAGGGATACACTCAAATCTATGACATTGATTATGAAGAGAAAGTTGTTGTACGACATGGAACTAAGACTCTAGAAAGGAATTGAGTAGAGTCGTAGCCTCTTTTAGAGTTTTTGAGCGCAGCTATTTGAATCGGACATAGCGCGCATGCAATTTGCAATGACAAATTCAACAAGATTGTGATTAAAAGATTTACACAAAAAAGGAATTGATTGATTCAGTGTTAAAACCTAAGTTCAAATTATGATCCATAAATCAATATAACCAATGAATTAATACACTCTAAATGCCACTAATGATATAAAGACTTGTATAATGAAAAATCAATTTTCAACACCATTTATGATAAACAAATTCATTCAAAAAGATATTTATATATGTCATTTAATATCATGAATAATATCTAAAATAGAATTTATCAAGAACAAGTTTTGTATCAAAAACAAAAAACTATTTTTACAACCTACAAACACGAAGTACAAAGTAAATCATAATTTAATCGTAGAATGAGATATAAGGGAAAAATTAGATCACACCGAGATTTTTATATTGATTCATCTACTAGTCCTCGTTTTGTATGTCCATTGAGTCCTCATTCAACATGAATGAGAGTTTCTTTCCTTAATTTGAAATATGAACGTTTCAAAGATCTGTCAACAATTGATTTACTAAGTTGTACAATATAATCCATTCTTTCCTAAACGTTCAAGAGCAAGGTTTTTTAAACACCACTTCAACAAATCTGAACCAACATCTTCAAATTGAAAACATCCCTTCAATCTTGAAACCCTCTAAAATCTTAGTATCTTGAAAAGAACCCTGTTTTCAATCTATCAATGTGCAACTACCTTTGATGTTTCTCTCTCAAAAATTCAGTCTCACCAAGAAAGAGAATCAACAAATGTTTTTGATCTAGACTGTGTGTCTTAAAGAGATGAATGATGAAGAACGAATAAGTGTTCACTTTGATATGATGGGAAATGTTGGTATTTATAGTACATGGTTTAGTTATGAAAAAACATCCCTTCAATCTTGAAACCCTCTAAAATCTTAGTATCTTGAAAAGAACCCTGTTTTCAATCTATCAATGTGCAACTACCTTTGATGTTTCTCTCTCAAAAATTCAGTCTCACCAAGAAAGAGAATCAACAAATGTTTTTGATCTAGACTGTGTGTCTTAAAGAGATGAATGATGAAGAACGAATAAGTGTTCACTTTGATATGATGGGAAATGTTGGTATTTATAGTACATGGTTTAGTTATGAAAAGACAAGCCAATGCAACTGAAAAATCTGTTTTTCAAATCGTGTAAGGCGATCCACAAAATCCTTGAGTCGATTCATAGAGGGAGCTTCATAAGTCGATTAACACATCAGGTGAGTCGACTTACCTGCATTAGTTTCTTGGACCAGGTTCATGACATGTGTGAGTTGATTCATGTATATCATAAGTCAAATCCTGGTTTTCCAAATTGACTTAAACCAAATTTTAAATTTCAAAATTGATTCTAACATGCACCTAATGTTATGCA
The DNA here is from genome assembly GCA_037974875.1 of Cicer bijugum. Lineage (NCBI taxonomy): Eukaryota > Viridiplantae > Streptophyta > Magnoliopsida > Fabales > Fabaceae > Cicer > Cicer bijugum. The sequence continues at coordinate 7,990,252 of JBBPBT010001178.1, read as the reverse complement.
TGATAAAATGATGTTTTCAAAAGGGTTTTCTAATTCAAGACCTTCAATAGATATTAAGACTTAAAAGATCAACAAAGACACAAAATCAACCAAAATGAACTTAAAAGATCAACTAACTATTATTGTTTATGTTGAAAACATTGTTAAAGGCGGTGATCTAATTAAGAGGTAGCTGCTCAAGAAGAAATACTTGCAAAGTTTGAGACGAAGGACATTTTTATGGGAGTTTAGGTGGCCTTCTCAAAACAAGTCATTTTTATCTCTTAGAGGAAGTATGCATTTGATCTTTTGCAGGAAACAAACAAACTTGGATCTAAACCTGCAAATGTTCCCATCGAGCAAAATTACAAGATGAGCTATGAAGAGGAAAGTGCTAAGGTTGACAAGGCTCAATGTTAGAGATTAGTGGGGAAGTTGATTTATTTGCGTCGTACCAGGCAAGATTTAGCATATGCTATTAGTGTTGTGGCATCTACAAGCTATAGAGGACTCCTATTCTAAAGAGGCGGAAGTTTGACTATAAAGGCTTATGTTGACCCCGATTATGCAAGTTTAATGAGTGAAAGTAGACCCATTTTAGGCTATTGCACATTCTTGCGTGGTAATCTTGTGACTTGGAGGAGTAATAAGCAAAGTGTAGTGGCTCGTTCGAGTCTAAGGCAAAATTTGTGGATGAAAATTATGCTAGAAGATAAAATGTGAAAACCCTATTAAGTTGTTTTGTCATGATAAATCGTCCATTAGTATTACTCATAATCCTGTTTAGGATGGCAAGACAAAGCACATTGAGATAGATTGATATTTCGAGAAGCTGAATAGTGTATCGATAATTACAACCTACATTCCTTCTATGTATCAAAAACGTATGTGTTACATAAGACTTACCAATCCAAAGATTAAGTCAACTTACTTGCTAGATGAGAATGATTGATATCATATTTTATTGTAAATATAATCTTATATCTTGTAACTATTTTTGCATATTGTACTTGCCCCGATAGGTATAGCATAGTTCATTTGAACAATTTAGTAATTGTAATCTCATTACGCTTGAAATAATATTAAAAATGTTAGGGGTTGTTTACTTTGTGAAAACACTTCCTGTTTTCATTTTCTAAAATTTGTATTAATTTTACTCGTTAATAAAGAAGAGACTGTTGAAGTGAACAATTGTCTATATTTCTAGAAACAATGAAAATGTCAAAAAATTGTTTTCATTATCTATGAAAATGCATCTTCATTAACTACCAGTGTATCTTATCTTCATGACAATGGTTCACTTCAAAATTCTTTCATCAAGGTAAAATGAACACATTTTAGAAAATGAAAACATAACGATTTCTCAAAAGCCAACAACATCTTATTTCCTTGTTCGACATTCAATATTAATTAAAGTGTCTATTACCCAAGACTATATATATCAATAGAATATTTTCACTCTAGTTCGATATGTAATGGGCTGTTATTTCAAACTAAAGAGCTAATCTCAATTCAAAACATAAAAAGAAAACATAGAAGAAAAATATTGAATATAAACGTAATATCACCCACAAGGTTTGTTACAAGTTATTGCATCATAGCTTAAAAGATTTAGTTCAACAAGCTGAAATGAAGTTCAACAATGCAAAAATAAATAGAGGTAAGACAAGAAATTAGCCAACCACTCTTATTTAAAAGTTGGCACATTCTGCTATTGCATAAGCATCCTCCAACATGTAAAATAACCCAAAATGGTGCAGGAAACTGGTTGGGCAAGATGAAAAGTGAAGTTATGTATAGGTCGAGAGAGGTTGAATTTCGTGTGTAATCAGATGCGTGGAAAAGAGGTTAGAGAATGCATCTTTTGGAGGGTGTTTGTGGAGAAATTGTCCCCTGCTTATGCCCAACACTTGTCTATCAACAAAAGCACATTACCCAACTCCAAAAAGCAAAATATCTTAAGGTGGTTTCTTCTCTCGTCCCAATATTCTCAAAAAACCCCAAAAACACATCCAGATTGGCCATATTTTACACATCCGGATTGTGCTACACATTAAACACATCATCAAAAGGGGGAGGCGTACGACTAGCCTTTGATGCTGCAAGACTGCAACATCCTGGAGCATTCCTTCCGATATTTTGTTGTTCATTCTACACTCTAAACCAACCAGATTGTTCACACTAGAAGTGCCAAAACAACAACCAACATTTTAAACCCAATATTCTTAAACTAAATTAAAAACACACACACAATCACTTAAAACACACTTTGAATTTGCAAACTCAAGCGTAAAAGAGCTAAATAACTCTTATTTCTAAGAGTTATCAATTATTTTATTCTAGTATTGTGATGGTTCATCCAAGTCCATGTCCAAATTCCTACAAGTGTATTATGGTAGGCATAAAGAAGATAGAAGAGGGATTGAAAATGTAACTGGAGAGAAAAGTAAATAATGGAAGGAGAAACTAGATCTGAAAAAGAATGTTGGTTAGGGGAAAGAGAGAAAGGGAATCTGATATAAAGGGAGACTTTGCTCATTGGGCTTGAAGTTTCCTCGATAGCAGGGAACTTCTACTTTTTGTCTTTTCTGCAATTCTTCCTATTAGTTGTACAACTCTTCGCCTTTGGTAGATATGAATGGGTTTCTATCATAATATCAGCGAAATGCATGAAATTGTGAACTCTCAACGGGTTATCCAATGGTACACAATCAATTTTTTCAGTGCAAACATTAGAAGATACAATTACTTAGCAAACTGAGCCAATAATTATTACTCCTCTTGTAAGTCACATACATGTGACTCTGAGTGAGAATCTTAAATTTAACTATATGTGCTTTGTTTTGGATTCTCTCTCTAAAAGGAAAGTCATTTGCTGATGGTACCTCAATTTGCGACTGTTGATAAATTGGCTGCTGATAGTCTGTTCTTATTTGTGGTTGCCATTAAACATTGACCTTTATAGTAGCTGGACATTCAAAATGTCTTTCTAATTCTCCATAGTAACCTGGCAGTGTTGATTTATATGGAGCAATCATCTAGGTTTGTTGCTTAGGTGGAGTCAGGTATGGTTTAAAATTACAGAATTCCTTATATAGTAAGAAACATTCATCTCATGCTCGGTTTGGAAAGTTTAGCAAGGGTAATTTGGGATGGTTAGTTGTGAACCTAATCATTCAGTATTCTTTAGATGCTTACCATTGCAGAAACGTATTTATTGGTGTATGTAAATGATACTGTATTGTGGGGGGAATAATCAAGAAGACATTTACAGACATGAGGCAACACGTTTCTGACACTTCCATACCAAAGACTGGGACAATTAAGGTATTTCCTCGGTAATGATGTGACACAATCACTTTCAAGTATCGTTCTGTCTCAGGGAAAGTATACACTTGATATTTTAAGATATGATGGGTTACCAACTAGTTGATACTCCTATAGAGTGTAGACCTCAATGTGAAGTTTCATCTTTACCAAGAGAAGTCGTATTTAGACTCATGCAAGTAGCAGAGTTGGGTGGGTAAATTAAATTATCTACACAATAAGTAGTCCATATACATATGTATCTTCCCCTGTTGGTGGTGTAATTTTCTCAAATTTTTGTGTGGAAGTTGTGATGATGCTGTTGTATGAATCTTGAGGTTTATCAAAGATTTGCATGGTGAAGGGGTGGTTTATGCAGTCAAGGGTCACAATAGTAATCTTGGATATTTAGATGCAGATTTATCAAAGATACTAATGATAGGAAGTCCGCTTTGGGTTATGTATTTATTGGTAGGAATCTAATATTGAAGACCAAGAAGCAATTAGTGGTATTGTCAAGTTCAAAGGATAAAACTGTGGTATCAGGCTCTTTGATTGAAGAACTGAAGTTATGTGAGATAGTCCTATTGAAAATTTATGTGATAATCCATCAGCTTTATACCTAGCTTTATACCTCTCTTCAAATCCAATCGTTCTTGAGATTGATTGTCAATTCATTTTAGAAAAAGGTCTGCAGGCAAATCCAGACTTCCCTGTTCCAAAGATCAAGTAGTAGACATTTTCACCAAATCCTTGTAGGTTCCTACGATAGCGCACACATGCATAACATATACTCTAGCTGCTTGAAGGTGAATGTTGATTGTGTTGACTGTTTTTTTCTTGACATTGACTCTTTGTATACATTAAATTTCATTAATCCAACGGTTAAATTAGAAGTTGTTAAATAGACCAAGTCTACAAATTTTCACAAAATCTAAAACTTGTTTTTTACTTTATCAAGCTCAAAACTCTAACAACGATCGATGACAATGGTTGAGACAATGGTTTGATTGATGTTGGTTTGACAAGTTCAGTTTTGACTGACACATTTGCTTTTCTTTGTTTGTATCAAACAAACATCAATAAAGTCACTGTCTCAACTGTGAGAATAAAGGTCATAACTTCTACTTCCTCAAGACAACATCTGATGTCTTCGGAGTTTTTGAGCAGCTTTCAAATACAAGTCTACGGTGGACCACTTATCAAAGTACCTTAGAGTTTGATCTTACTAAAAAGTAAGAGCTATCTTGGAATCGTTGAATCGTCAACCTATAGGTGTTTATAATATAGTATAATCAAATAAACAGACTGGAAGTTAATCAATTTTAGTTTAAGTCTTATCCAGGTTCTTTGTGAGAATCATGATATGAGAAGGTAATGATAAACTACAATGCAATAAAACTTTTAGTTATTGAAATGATTTCACATTCAAAGCATGAAACAGTTTGGCCTTGATTTCAAGCATACATAAAACTGTAAAAGCATCCTGCAAAAATATCTGTTTCACCAAACTCTTTGTCATGAATCGTGATTATACAAAATAAATGTTTCTACTTGCTTGCATGCATTGCATCAAGACTAATGGAGCATAGCCAATCATTGATGTTAACAAGATTTCATTTTGTGTGGCACAGAACAGAGAAGATATGCCTTTTTGGAATCACTTGAAACTTGAGTTTGCCTTTTTGGACTTCTGGGTTAGCCTGTGATATATGTAGCCCAGCTATTGTGGATGTTGTATTTTACTTTTTGGTGACTCTTCAACCTGAAGAAGGTAGTGATTGTGCAGGGGGGTTGAAGAAGTCAGTCCTTTTTCAATACATGAAAGATCTCGATGTTTTTCTCTCAACACTGCCATTAGCTTCTTGTGTAATGATATGTGAACTGTATTATGTAGCCCTTTCTTCTTTTAAGATAGTAATGAAATCAGTTGTGCAAGAAATTTTAACAGTATATCCTTTACTATTATTAGAGGAAATTTGAGTTTGGTTTACAAAATCATTTGAGTACCTTAGGGAGCAACATAATTTGTATTTATGGGCACACTAAAACAAATGGATATTTCTGATATCTGAGAGTTGGTGGAGAAAGTTAGTGGGTTAAGATATTCTCATACTATTAATATTTTTGGAGAAATACTATTAATTTGTTTTTTAATAAAATGACTTATTATTTTATTAGCAATTCTATATTTCTATTATCAATTATGTTTATTCTTAGGAATAAATAGAGAAAGGAAAGGGGAAAGTGACAAAGGTGGACATTTAATAATATTGCTATAAGCTTATTTGGTTAGAAGCTTGTACTTAGAATCAGATCTCTCCAATCTGATTCTGTTGATTCTTTATTTAAGTTTATTTGTATTAAATTTGATTCTTAATTTATTTTTTTTCTATAATTTTGCATTCATTAGATAATCCGACAGCTTTAAATAATTTATTCTTTCGAAAATGAACAATCGAAACGATGTTTGGCCATTTTTTTCCATCCAAATACAAATATTATCCCTTGCTACCCTTTTGAGCAGAACAGAAGATATATTTTTATAAAAATTAGATGTATTTTCCTAAGTAGTTTGCGTACTTAATAAATCGTAATTTTATCAAATTCACAATGTTTTAAAAATTTATTATAACTTTAAAATATGTGTTTTATGTTATAAATCATACGGAAAACTCTTAAGAAAATACACTTTTAAGTTTTTTTGTTTTACACCCTAGACAAGGATCTTGCATTCAACAAGAGAGTTTACGTGGCACTTGCATAATTTTGTCTAGCCTGTGATGTCAAGAAAATTTCAAAAAAAATTAAAAGTAAAAGTATAAAAAAAGAACAAAAGAATCAAAGTTGTTGAAAAAAAATATTAAAAATCAAATGGAGAGATTTGAAAAAATCTATAAATCATTGAGCAAGTTACTTACTTTGATTGATAGCTCTTTTTGCTTTTTTTTTTCTTTTATAAATGAAATGTTAAAAAAATTTGTATCTAACAGCAAGATTTCAATTCGAATTCGATACATAATATACAATTTAATAATATCGATATTTGTCGATTCAACTAAATCTTACATATTAGTAGCTCTTCTTCTTAAAATTTTAATTTTCATACAAAATTAGCATACTTATTTGCACTCTCTTTGCTTAAAAAAAGAATGAAAATCAAATAAAATCCATACAATTTACACGACTTCAATCATTTCTAAAATTGGGACAATACTTTTATCATGCATACAACGTCTCCATAAAAATCATACGTTGATTGAAATCGTAAAGAAAGAGGAAATACAATATTATATATATGATTCTAGTTTTTTATTATAAATTCTACCGATTGGAAACACTTTAAATTATATGCAACTTTTTTCTTTCTCTTTTATTTTAGAGTTTTTGTGAGGGTAATTATATATTTTCTTTGGAGAGTATGACTATATTTGTAGTGTGGATTATTTGAGAGAAGTCTATTTATTCTTATATAAAATGTAAGTTTTGAATATGATTTGTTTTTTTATCGGATTCGATTTTTGCAGCGTTGAAACTTATTTATTTTGGATGATAGATAATTGATATTCTAGTCCTAATATTATTATTCTCTTAGTAATTGATTATTTTCATCCAAGTAAAAGATTGTTAGAATAATTATTTAATTAATCAATTAATATTAATTATTATTAATTGAATTATGATTAATTAATATTAAGTGAATTATGTGTTGAATTTTTGTTCCTCAATGAACCATGATGAGTTAAACCATAATGAGGAGTTCATGTCTTCAGCTTTGAGTTATATAATCGTCATCCCATCAAACAGTTAACATAACTCTAAAATCCTGAAACGCTCACACCCCTCACTCATCTTGCCCTCTCAACTGAGCCCTAAAGGTACATCGTTTACAATTATTCTTGATATTACAATATGCTATTATTGTTATCTATATGTATTGTAAATTCTAACACAATGCTGGGTGTTTACGTAATATGATAATTCTTGGCGGTGGAAATTTCCTGCATGAATGGCTGGAATTTTTTTAAAGCCAATAGTAGCTTTCTAATTTTAATTAAGTATTAAAAAGAATTTTACATGTTATAATATAAACTAAAAGAGAACAAGACAAAGATAGAGAAAATTGAAACTTTTTGTAATATTCTCTTCTCAAGTGTAAATTTTATAATACAAGATATGTCATATTTATAGGACATAAGTGTTGTAAGTTATAAATACATGAAGAGCCTAAATTAATATTAGGACTAAATCCAATAACAATGAGCAAAAGCATTTACTCATAGGAGTTAAGGAATATAGAAAAAAGAAGAAAAAATGGCCATCATAATTATCTTTTAATATTAGGACTAAATGTTCATGATATGTCTCACTAAAATCTTAGTAGGAAAAATTTGATGAGAAAATCCAATGAAACAAAATCATGGTGAAGGAACTCTTCATTAAAAATCTAATCAAACAAAATCATGGTGAAAAAGAAAGAATGCAAAATATATTCATTTATCCCTTCACAAAGATAATAATCTTTGATATGACAATGATCGACCTTTTGTTGTAGTCGTTGAAACACTTTGCTTAGCAGTGACTTTGTAATGATGTATCACATGTTATCACATAAATAACTTTGTTGATGTTCGTATCACCATTTGGTTGAAGACCACAAACGATTACATATTTTGTTTGAATATGTATTGTTATTGTCTCAACTAAGCAGTGCGTATGCAATATTATCCTCATAAAAAAAAATTTGTAGTCATATTTATGGAACACAAACCATAAGTCACTTACACATGTTGAATCACATGTTTCAATCAAAACACCTTCATAACTTGTTTCATGTAGCTGCAAAATTTCCACATTATTTGACAATATTGTTGTTGTGATTTGCTTCACATATCTCTATGAAATAGTTTTACTTCCTCATATAAACAAATATCTTGTTTGTGATACATATCTTTATAATGATTAGACAATGACCTACATCTCTAAGGTAACAAAATATATATTTGATTATGTTCCAAAGAAGTTCATTTGTCTAATAAATTAACAACAAATGATATTTCACAACAATTATTTTCTCGAGTTCTGAAAAGATATTTGTTGATAATTGTTAACCTTACAACAATCATAGTGAACAATTGATTTGACTTGTCCATATAGGACTATTTTAGAGCTCTTGCTATATGAGCTTCATAATTCACAAAAACATTATTCAAATACTTATTTTGTAATCTCAAGCATATCTTTACTTTTGCTTGATATTCATCTCAAATGATATGATTTTCATATTCCTGATTTAGAAAATACTCACACAAGAATATTACACAATATGCATCTAGATTATTTGAACACATATAGACACTTATTCATATTGATTAAGTCGCCTTTCAATAGTTTGAATGGTATTTATCACAAAAATTAAATCCTTTAGAGAATTTTATATAGTCATCACTATCAAGTGAGCAATACAAATTTGAACACGTCTTTCATATAAATTGAGCTTTTCATGTCTACCAAACTTAATCAGATATGAAAAAGTTCTTGAATTCACTTCATGTGAATACGTCTCTTCAAAATTAATGGTAGATTTTTACCAATACACTTGAATATGTGTATTTCATCATTCACATTTTCCTTTCTAGCGAAAATCATTCAGATCTAATTAGCTTCACATCTTCAGATATACATACTTTAAATCCAGAAACCTTTCATTTTGAAAAGTAGACTTAATTCCACTTCTATTATTTTCCCCAACTTTTCTTTGTCTATAATCTTTAATAGACTTTAACACATGATCATCAATATCATGTCAGATATAGCGATATATTATAATGCAAAAATATTGTCAATGTTTACTTCCTTTCAGTTCCATCATATTTGATTCATTACATAATTTATTGAGAACTCTATATTTTCACAAATTTCAGGCACCTGATTAGTTCTTCTAGAATTGAAAATTAATTATATAAAATTACTCTTTTGAAATATTCATATCTTCAATTAGTTCATCTTACTTTTTAGCTTCTTTTCTTGTTCAAGAATTTTTATATTTGGGACCGAAAAATATACCATGCTTCATGCATGGATGAAACTCATTTACAATGATACATTTTACAACAAAGACTTAAATTTTGATTGGAGCATTTGTAGCTGATAATTGGTTTTTCTAAACTTTGCAAATGAGTTCTCTTTTGAACTTATGGTTCACACTAGTTTATACGAGGATCAATATGATATAATAATATAATTCAATAATCAATTTCAACTGCTTATAATCTCGCTCTAATATTCGAAATATTAATCCATCAAATGATAGTCAACAAGCTCATTTGTAAACAAATCTCCAATTTTTCGGCTCAATATACTATATTATAAATGGAGATTTCATATCCAGTATATATTCTCTATATTCTTTTAAGACCCGTCTTAGCGCATTACATTGGAGCAATTGTAATATACACAACACATTCAAAAAATCTCTTAGATGGAGAATATTAGGTTATCAATCCAAAATTGATTGTATATAAGGCGAGGACTATAGTAACTTGCTGACTTGATGCCAATAAATATCTCAACATACATGATTATATGTTCCCAAAGTAGAATTTAGAAGTTATGATTTCATAAGTATTGGTCACGCAATTAGCTTTAGTCGTTTAAAGAATGGATCTTCTATTGGAACTAGGTTGTTTCTATGAAAAATTCCTTCATCATGTATTGATGACAACAAAGGTGCTTTGTGAGAATAATGTTTTGCACTCGTGATTTTATTGAGTGTGTAGTAATTAAAACGAAAATATATCAGAGAAAGTGAAGATGCCAGAGGAAATAAAGAAATAAGAGGAAATAAAGATGTTAGAGGAAATGAAGACAACAGAGTCAAGTGAAGTCAAATGACCTCGGCTCAAAGTTCAAACTTTGGTCATTACACACGCTTTTGTGTGCGCACATGTGACTATGAAGATTTTCCTCTGAAGCGTCTACCCACGATGTCTTTGAAGTTTCTACGCGTCTACTTCTAAAGACTGAAGCATGCCTCTAAAGTGCCTACTATAGTAGCTTTGAAGCTTCTATTTGAGTTGTCTCTAAAGCTCATGTCCCACTTGCTCTAAAGACTGCAACTTGTTCTAAGATGTTTCCTCTCATACGCAATATGCTCTGAAGATGCAACAAGGCGACATTGTCCATACCACTAATTATAAGTCATGCAGTTCTGCCTCTGCCTACCTGAACCAAGCAACACAACATCTGATGCTAATGATCAAATTATGTTCTGATGAAGAAAGCCAACGACTCTGATGGAGATTGAGCTGTTTCATGATTCTGAAAGCTCAAGAACATATTTTGATTTGTTCTCGTGCTCTTTAACAAGCGTATGAAAGAAGATTCAATGATAATTATTTTCAAGTGCTATATGGATATTCTTGCACATAATAATTCTAGAAAATTTGGTTGAAGATTTATTTTGGAGTTAATCACGTTTCAATAGTCATATTTCCAAATCGTATTTATCAAGGTTTATATTTTGGGAAGATCTTTGTTGACCTCATGCAAGGAAGACACATTTAGAAGATTCAAGGATAATTATTTTCAAGCGCTATCTAAATACTCTAGCATATAATCATTCTAGAAAAATTAGTTAAAGATTCATTTTGGAATTATCATTAAATGCGAGTGTAAAATGACATTACACTTCTCACATGTATAAATTAATTTTTTTTTCTTTTATGCTAAATTATTAAATAATTATCTTATTTTCTATTAATTTTATCTTTTTTCTTCCATCTTTTCTTCATCAACCAAACAAAATATGAAGAATGTATGAGAATAAATTATACCAGTTTAGTTTTCTCAAAGTCTACGAGTTACCTTTATTTTTCGAAGAGACTAAATTAAATCATTTTAGTATTTGTTAGAGACTAAAATGATTATTCACTCTAAAAAATTATTACAAATACCTTGTTGCATTAACATTGTTAAAAAACAAATCAAAATTCTATAATATTGATTTTATAAAAAGTAATTATTTATTTATTATTATCATTATTATTATTGTTATTATTATTATTATTATTATTATATTTTTTTACTTTATTACAATAACAATTACAAACTTATATCTAAGACAATAAAAAGAGTTTTGTACCAGGCACCCCCCAATTTTACCTGCCACCCCTTAGTCATGAGTAAAAGACTATTTTGCCCTCAATTACATCTATAAAAACCCAAAAAAAAAATTTACATTCATTTTTCACTGAATGTTTCATGTGGTTAGAAAGGTTCGAAATACTGGGCTTGAATGCAAGGAAACTTTCAAAAGAGATGATGAATTTTCGAAATGCATTTTGAAAATTATGAAATGCTTCAAACTTTCGAAATGGTTTTTTTTTGGCCTTTTATTACATTATTTATTTGTTTTTATAATATTTTTAATATCTATATATTGATATGTTGCAGTGCCTAGGATGAGAGGTGCGTTCGGCCAAATTATTCACAACTTTATAGGTGGTGATAGAGGTGATTTGATTAAGTATTTGTGTAAAATATTTTTATATTATCAATACATAAAAATTAAACTTTTAATCAGTTGAATTTAATAGCTTATATTTAAATAATATATTTGATTAGATTTAAATAATTATATATTAAATAATATATTTTTGTTGTCTTTTATTATGTTATTTATTTGTTTTTTATAATATTTTTAATATTTATTATAGGTGGTGATAAAGGTGATGGTGCAGAGAGAATTTCACCAACAGCATCAAATAGACGACGAAACGAAGCAAATCGTCCAATTAGGCAGCGTCGTCGAAGATAAGACATCCATGATGATGTCGTCGAGTCTACTACGCATGCACATATGGAAGAGGATGTCCCTGAGCCTCAGATGGAGGAGGATGTCCCTGAGCTTCAGATGGAACATGTTGATGATGCTGCTGCACATGCTGGATTCCTTGGAGGACCCATGGTGACACATTTGTTGACACAATATGAACACCACGTGGCTCAAAGGCTATGGGAAGGAGAGGTATATTTCAATTTATTAATTTAAATATATTTATTTAATTGTTTATTTAAATGTATTTATTCAATTAATAATTTAAGGTTATTTAATTAAGTTTATTTAAATTTTTGTTTAATAAAATTTATTTATTCAATTATTTCTTTAAGTTTATTTAAGTAATTGTTTATTTAAATATATTTATTTAATTATTTATTTAAGTTTATTTAATTAATTGTTTAATTAAATTTATTTATTCAATTATTTCTTTAAGTTTATTTAAGTAATTGTTTATTTAAATATATTTATTCAATTATTTATTTAACTATTTATTTAAATATTTATTTAAGTTTATTTAATTAATTGTTTATTTAAATTTATTTATTCAATTATTAATTCAATTTATTTAATTTAAGTTTATGTAATTAATTGTTTAATTAAATTTATTTATTAAATTCTTTAATTAAGTTTATTTAATTAATTGTTTATTTAAATCTATTTATTAAATTTACTCTTTAAGTTTATTTAAGTAATTATTTATTTAAATATAT
>JBBPBT010001178.1:7957702-7977128 GCA_037974875.1 Cicer bijugum | reverse complement strand
TAAATATATTTATTCAATTATTTATTTAATTTTTATTTAAGTTTATTTAAGTAATTGTTTATTTAAATTTATTTATTCAATTATTAATTCAATTTATGTAATTAATTGTTTAATTAAATTTATTTATTCAATTATTTCTAAAAGTTTATATAAGTAATTGTTTATTTAAATATATTTATTCAATTATTTATTTAAATATTTATTTAAGTTTATTTAATTAATTGTTTATTTAAATTTATTTATTCAATTATTAATTTAATTTATTTAATTTAAGTTTATGTAATTAATTGTTTATTTAAATGTATTTATTAAATTATTTAATTAAGTTTATTTAATTAATTGTTTATTTAATTTAAGTTTATGTAATTACTCGCAGGATTGTGGATCGTTAAAAGTTATTACTCATGGATTGAAGTTGAATAAGTTTGCCGAAGTACCTGTGCCAGATCCTGTAGAGCATTGGATTCGAGAATCTGGGCTGCTACATCTGTCTTCGGCCTACCTCACTATGGTTGAATTTAAAAACAAATTAAAACATTTTCTAACATAAATATTCTAACATAAATATTGAATTTAAAAATGAATTAAAAAAAAATTCTAACATAAATATTCTAATATAAATATTGAATTTAAAAACAAATTAAAAACAATTTCTAACATAAATATTCTAACATAAATATTGAATTTAAAAACAAATTAAAAACAATTTCTAACATAAATATTCTAATATAAATATTGAATTTAAAAACAAATAAAAAATAATTTCGAACATAAATATTCTGATATAAATATTGAATTTAAAAACAAATTAAAACATTTTCTAACATAAATATTGAATTTAAAAACGAATTAAAAAAAAATTCTAACATAAATATTTTAATATAAATATTGAATTTAAAAACAAATTAAAAACAATTTCTAACATAAATATTCTAACATAAATATTGAATTTAAAAACAAATTAAAAACAATTTCTAACATAAATATTCTAATATAAATATTGAATTTAAAAACAAATTAAAAACAATTTCTAACCTAAATATTTTAACATAAATATTGAATTTAAAAAAAATTAAAAATAATTTCCAAAGTTTGATTTATTCAAAATATTCGAAATTTAATTTTCAAAAATATTAAAAATTCAAATATTAAATTCGAAACTTTTGTGAAAAGCCAAAAGTTCGATGCACAATTTCATTTCTAAGATTCAAAAATTCGAATATACATTTCGAAAGTTTCGTGAAAGGCTAAATATTCAAAGCATTATATCATTTTGAAATTTTCAAATTCAACCAAATTTTCGAATATTGTCCATTTCAAAACTTTGGTGTTTATCCAAATTTTTAAACTTTCGAATTCTACATTTATTTTTCAAAATTTTTGAAGGTGGAGTCTAAAATCAGAATGATAATTTTGTTATGCTTTTATACTTTTTTTACATAAGGTATAATGATCTTTAAAAAATACTAAGGGTGGCAGGTAAAATTAGGGGATGCCTAGTACAAAACTCCAATAAAAATATACTTATTAGCGGAGCCCAATCCACTTTATTTTGTGGAGGCCCATCAATTCATCATCTCCATCAAATCAGAAAAACAAAACCCAAACCGTTTCACCTTTGCTCTTGTATCAGAAACAACTCCGATTAGTAAATCGCCGGAATACGAAGTCGGAAGTTCCCCGGCCGCCAGCAACAGCGCCACAGTCGTCCAGGTATTCATTTCTTTCTTTATTTTTTTTTTTGAAATTTCCTTTCCCTTCTCAGACAACATAGTTAGTTCAGTAATGAGATTTTATCAGCTAGCTATCTTCAAGGTTTTAAACAGCGATAGCAGTTGCATTAAGGATTTCGGCTATTACAGATATTGCATTAAGGATTGCGGTCATTGCAGTCTCAATGAATCACAACATTTCACATAGTTTATTCAAATTATCATTACTATTATATAATGTATTATACTAGTTGAGAGATTTGAGAAGGTCAAAATTAGAGAAGAAGTGAAGGTCGAGTTTAGATTTATTCTGAAAAAGTTTTTATTTATTATTTTTTTTTATCTTTCTGGATTGAAAAAAAAGGGGATTCTAGTATATTTTCTTATGTGCGAGGTTTAGTTGCGCTTGTAACACCGTTTCATCGCGGCTGTTATCTGTGATTTTTCATGACTATGTTAACATTGAGAATAACGGTAACGGAGATTACCGATACTGTTTTGTCGCGGCCTTTTTTCTTGGTGGGATTCCTTTTTGTAAAACCTTGTCTATCTTGTTGTACTCATATATTGGAATCTGAATTAGGGATTGTTGGAATTTGTTGAGCAGAGAAGATGAAGCAAGTAGTAGGAATGGTGGTTTCCAATAAAATGCAGAAATCGGTTGTGGTAGCAGTTGATAGATTATTCCACCACAAAGTGTTCAACCGATATGTCAAGCGTACCTCTAAGTTTATGGCTCATGACGAGAACAATCTTTGTAACATCGGTGACCGAGTAAGTATTGTGAATTATTTACATCTCTTGCACTAGTGTTGTTAAGTAGAGCTGTAGCGGTACTATTGTGTAGTAGAATTTGAACAAATTGCTAGTTTTTGCGATTCGCGATTGACAACATTATCTTGTACAATTATGATTGGCTCTGTTCTTGTTTTTGCATGATAACTAAACAAGCAAGGTTTCTGTGGCTGTCATTTAAGGTTCGGCTGGATTCTTCTAGGCCTTTGAGCAAGCGTAAACATTGGACGGTTGCTGAAATTCTCAAGAAAGCACGCATATATGTTCCACCCTCTGCACCGGTATCTCAAAAAGTGAGCTCCAGCTCTGTATCACCTACAACTACATCATGAATTTACTCAAGGTATTATCGAGTTTATGTTGGCTGCAATTGGAAATAAAGTTTAGTTTATTCAATTGATTTTCCAACTTTATGATTTTACGTGGCACGAGGCCCACTTTAGAGCACATAATTGACAGTATGGTATATGGTACTGTGTTTTTTTTTAAGTAACTTTTAATAATGAATTTGCACGTTTTTGCTTCTTGAATTTTCACTTGTGTTGGTGAAATAACTGTGAATTTTTATGGCAGGAGGAATTTTGATGTGGCATGCTCCATTAGCTTGTTTGTTGCTGATGCTCAGCAATTTCACATGAGGTCTAATAGATTCTATAATGTGTGATCTGCCATACGTGCAAATGAATTTAGTGTAGGATGATCACAAAAAAGGATTTGTGTCTCTGCAGATTTCTGATTTTCATATTAATTAATAAGATATTTAAATGTGTTTTCTGCATTGCATTTTCTTCAAGTTTCTTCAAAAACAAGAAAAAGCCTTAACTTTCAAATGCAGTAAGAAAGGTCCTGTAAATTATAATTGACGATCCTAGGATTAGAGATTTATAATATGGCAGGGAAGATTGAAATCTTGGAAACAGACCATGTATATCCTTCATTATTAATGAGGTGTAAGGGGGAGATATCCCAAACAATGTAATTGATTCCAGATTGCAGTAAATAGCGGTTTGTTCGAATTTCCTCTATGGTATAGTGCTGCTATTTAGCAACATTGACGAGCATACTGCGGACCTGAACAATAGTAGTTTGCTCAAATTCAGCTATAGTCTTTATTTGACAACATTAATCTCAACTATCGAGGACATTAATTTGAGATAACAAATTGAGATGGATAAATGAGTTTTATATACTGATGATGAGTACTAAGTTTAGTGAACTGGTGATATACAGATATAGATGCACAGTTCTCTGACCATCCTAAAGACACTGATGTCTTACTCTTCAGGTAAGCATGGTTATGGTAATAATAATGGGAATTGGTTTCTCTATTAATAAGATAAGATAAGAATTGTGGAGATTAATCATACACAAAAATAATGGAGAGCAGGAATAATTATTACCTCAGATTGACTAGTGGAAGTAGCGAACTCAGTACTATAAGTTATTATAAGTAAATAGAATAGATAGATGAGACATCTACGTTAAGCTAAAAAATGCCAATGTACCTTGAATTTGAGTATGATAGAAAAATTAGGTAGTTTTACAGT
This sequence comes from Cicer bijugum, assembly GCA_037974875.1. Taxonomy (NCBI): domain Eukaryota; kingdom Viridiplantae; phylum Streptophyta; class Magnoliopsida; order Fabales; family Fabaceae; genus Cicer; species Cicer bijugum. The sequence continues at coordinate 7,973,074 of JBBPBT010001178.1, read as the reverse complement.
GTCACTCCATATTGGATTCTCAAGTACATTAACTATGTTACATAGTTTAATTTCATTTCTTTCCTGTTTTTTTTTTTTTATTTGTGGTGTGCAATCCTTTACTTTTGTCTTTCATCATCAACTAGTCATAATCAATGTTTTTAAAACCAAGCATGAGGCTAAATCAGTTCAACCTTCTGAACATCTGGTTAAAAATCCGACTAATTGATCTGATTGGTTAAAGTCTGAGTTTTGAAACATAAGTGGAATTTTTAATTTTAGTCATGTAATAATTATTTAAGCTTTTGTAGCAATGCAACTTAAAGATAGGAGGCGTGTTCTAGTTTCCGACGCATGTTAATGTCCGATACCGACACCTTGATTATAAATAATTCATTTTTTCAAATTATTAGTGCATCAATGTGTCAGCGTTGTATCTAGTATATGTGTTAGTATCTATGCTTCATATATTTAAGCAATACAATTGTGACACCAATCAATAATGTCCCTTGATTTCAAAGAGAAGCATTATTTTAATTTATTTTCTCTGTTGTTGTATCTAATTATTTGCCTGAATGGATTTAATGTGTCTTCTTTTGAAACATGTGGAAGATATCGTGGATATATTGATGTTCTTTTTAGCTATAAAACATTGCCAAAATTCTTTGCACATAAACTTTTGAAAACTTGTGATGTTAATATTATGTCATATTTATTGTGGCTTTGTTTGCTTGTAAGTTTGTTCTGCATGATTGAGATGTAGATGCAATTATTGTTTATAATTCCACTGATTCAACAATTACAGCAAAGGATGGTTTCTATTTCTATTATCCAATCATATGAAGGAACAAATGGATGTAATTACAGTAAGATGTACTCCCTCTGGCCTTTAATATAAGCAATTTTCGATCAATAAAAATTTTAAACTAAATACATTAACTTTTGTTGGCGTTGATATTTAAGACAGGAGGAATTACCGTCCGAAAGAGTGTTCGTGAGGGCATGGTATGACCCTGCTATTGTGAGTGAGTTAGTGGTGGTTGGTGATGGGGGATGCGACCTCTGATTTGCGGAAGAATTATGCAGAATAACGCTTATTCTAACAATATGCGCAGCAGTTTAATAAATTCGAAATTTAATAAACACAAGATTAAACAAGGTCCCTAATAAACAATTCTAATGAATGTCAAACTATATGGATCATGGTATATATGGAGAAATGCATCAGAAACAATTATTATTCAAGATGTGGATTTTCATGCAATCTTGTTAAGACAATTAATCATGCAAATTCACTTAACATAGAATCTTCATCATGCATTCAATCAATATCAGAAACGTAATAATTGCAGAAATTTAAACGAGATAAGGGAAAGAAAAGTGTACGCTGATTTTTATACTGGTTCAGCCGTCTCGTGACGACCTACATCCAGTCCTAAGATCCAACTAGATCTTAGCCTTTCCTATAGAACCTCTTAGAATCAGTTTACAGATTTTTACACAGCGCCTCGCACCAATCTTAAACTATTCTCCCTGTTCTATCTTTCCCTCCCTGAATTCTCAAGTTTAAGTCCCATAAACTTGATCAAGAATCCAGTCAAGCGTCTTCTCGTTGACAACCCTCAACCCGGAAGAACACCACCAGTAACTATTGGATTTTCTCAAAGTAATTTGGTTACAGAAAATGATTTACAGAAATTGAAACAGATCAATTATACAAAGTTCTTGATCTTTCTTCTTCTCAAAGCAATCTTTCTCAATTCAGTCTTTTTCACTCTTCATTGATCACAAATGTTGATTGTTCATGGCTGAAAAAGATGTTCAAAGTAATATCAGTTGAGAAAGAGTTAGTGGTATATTGTGTGTTTTCAAAAGTAATATCAAAGTTATGTATCAAAGTTATTATTGTTGTTGTTATTGAGAAGAAGAGTATGAAAGCAATTTATATAGTTTCCGAAAAACAACATATGAATCGATTTGGTCAATCAATTCATTAAAGTTATAAAGCACACTAATCGATTTATCCAATCGATTTCGCGAATCTTGTTTTTCTTGAATCTTGAAACTACATGAACTAATCGATTTAACTAATCGATTATTTTAAGTGAGTTCTTTAGACTTGGATGAATGTTCATATCTGAATCGATGTTCATAATCGACGTTCATAATCGACTTGGGATGTTTTGTTCCAACAACGAGATCAAAACAATCGATGTACTCAATCGATCCAAACATTTCAGTCATCTCTGTTTCTAAAACTTTTTGTACCAATCGCTTTAGTCAATTGATTTCACTAGTTCCAGGGACACAGTGATTTTCACAAATCGATTTGCCTAACCGATTGTGAACTTAAGTCTGAAGCTCATTTCAACAGTTGGTTCATTCAATCGATTTACCAAGTCGATTGATGCCAAACTTAATTCAACAGAAGTAAATAAGTAGATTGTGCTAATCGACTGTGTATGTTCCAGACCAAGGTTATTTTGAAACTTATTTTAGTAAGTCGATTTGCCTAATCGCTTTATTAAACATTGGTTTGGCTCTGGAACATTCACACTCGATTGTGTCAATCGATGTAGACAAACAAAAAATAAAGATGTGATTGGATTAATCGATTTTCCAAATCGATTAGCTTGCAAGGCATGCCACTGACTTGCACATTTTAATTTCAGTAAATGTACCAATCGATTTGTCTAATCGATGTAAACAATCAGTTCAATCTTGGTGATTTAAACAATCGATCTGCCTAATCGATTTGTGGCAAACTGGCTCTCTGACTTGCACAATTTATTTTCTAATAATTGTACCAATCGATTTGCCTAATCGATTGATAGCCTGTTTGATTTTTAATAAGATGTGCAAATCGATTTTGCCCATCGATTGATTAATCCCATATTGCATAATATCATTCAACCCTGTTACATAATCGATTTTACTAATCGATTTGCTTATGGATCTTCAAGCTTTTGTTGATTTCTTGAGTTCCAAGCAATTGTCTCAAGTTTGTAGGATTGAGTTGTTGTTCCTGAAATTTTTTTCTCAGTTCACAATGTCAGATTTATTTCAAGATGTATGTTTGTCAATAATATCAAAAACGAACATATGTCTAACAATCTCCCATATGTCTAACAGTTGGTTGTAGAAAAGGATTGAACTAGGTCATGGCAATAATTAAGAATCCATGATAACAGAAAAGATATTATAAATTATAATGTCGTGAAATTTGTACTTGTACATTAAACACTACATTATATATCCATGCCTCCTACCAATTTTTTTTTTAAGCTTAGGCATTTTAGTATCTTTACCTTTGGTATAATGTGTTTCTTTTTTTATGTTAAAAGACCATTAATGTGACAGACGCGTTCTCTTTTAATAAACTTTTGGCTTAATAGCACTTATGAAAACAGCTATCTTAATTGAAAATAAAAATACAGACACCTCATATATTTATCTCTATACCACTTTTCACAGTATATATAATTCCTTTGTACTTCTAGTTTTTGTTTTAAAAAAAATTATGTGTTATAGTTTTAAGGACACAAATGCAATGTATATAAATAAATAAAAATACAGATGTAATATCTAACCTATTTTCACAAGGAAATATAATGTAATTCGTAAATAATTTTAGTTAAAGTGTTACTTCATCATTTACTGAATTGTCGTGTATTCTATGTTTTTCTCTTAAAGATTTTTTTTTGACGGTTTTTCTTTTGTTAAAGATAATGTATGTTTAATTTGATCTATTTATGTTTAAGACTTTAATAACTATGCACTTATGTGGCAAGTAGTTAAAAATTTTAGGTAAATAGTTGTTAAAATCAATGTGTAATTCTCTCAAAAGGTGTTTGTTTTTTCAGAGTTCTCTCAAAGACTTGTTATTTTTTAATTTTTAATTTTTAATTTTAATTTTTAATTTTTTTTATGATGACAACAAGTTAACAACTCATGAAATATAATAATTGTGTAATGTGAATTTGAAAATGTATAAAGCAAGGTACTGATTGGTTAGTTTATAGTTTATTAAATTAACTTACTATTCACCCACTATTTTTAGTATATTTTTCTTGGTGTTATTACTTTTGTTTTGTTGTTCAGAGTGATACTATTACTTCTACAAAATTGCCAAAGGCATGCGTGAATAGAGGTGGATTCAATTTATTTTATTCTTTGTCAAAATAACTCAAAATCTTTCATCTTGTTCATCCGATAAGAGATTTATAAAATTAAATTTATTTTTTACGTTAAATTGTAAACTGTAATATGAATTGCTTTTTGCAATTAGTATTTATTATACATATGATGGTTGTTAAACTTTTAGAGAATTATTTAAATTTATATTTTTATTGTAATAAATAAATAACGGATGTACCCAAAAAATGAATTCCATTATTTTTTTTAAGAGCATTAGGTGAATTGGACAATTACGATCGAAGGAGAAAAAAAAATAGATCGACAATAGGAAAAAGATCGAATAAAAATATCACATTTTTTGTTACTTTAAATTAAATAATCATGTCGTTATATGTCATTTTATATTGTTAAAAGCTTAATTTACCAAATACTTTAATATCAATTAATTAGCTTTTTAGTTATAAGATATCAGATGTCACCTATCGGTCAAGTTTTTAGATATAAAATGTTCTTCCGCAACTATATTACATCAGAGCTCGCACGCTTTGCTACCGTCGTCGTCTTAGTCTTAGTGACAATGAATTCAACGGTGTTGTTCCAATCAATGCCATTGCACTTTAGCATTTTTCTCCACCGTAACAACCTCTCCGATCCATTTCCACCATCCGTATGCACAGTTCCACACCTCCAAAATCTCAACATTCCTAACGATATCACGAAATGTAAACAGCTTCAACGACTTCTCCTAGCAAGAGGAAATTTTGTCTCCGGTGGAAATTCCTTCTGGCGTTGGATATTCCTGAGGAGTGGTGTTGGATATTACACTTCTACATGCTATGAAAATTTTGCAAGAGGAAGTATTTTGCTGTACAAAGTGTAAAGTGTTAAAAATATTGTGGAGATCCATTAAGATTCAAAAACTCAGCCTATAAAAATAAAAAATATGGAGAAAACAATAAAACATGCTCCATACTTTAATGAAATGAGTTCTATATACAGGAACGTCATTTCTCTAATGTGTGCATGGCCCACAATTTCTACTTACATATCAAACAAAATGATGAAGAACACAAATTTTTGCTTGATAACTATTGTTTCAGAAGTTTAAAAAACTTTTTGAAAAATAACAATGCCACCGATAAATATTACTGGGTTGAGTAGCGGACTATGTCGCTCTCTTTAAGAAGTTTCGAGGCACTGCCCAAATTGTACGAGACAGACTATCAATCACGAAGTCCCCAAGATAAAATAGCCCAAATACTATGTATCGGAGTTCTACTCCAAAGTCGAAAATCGTTCTAGAATTGCACCCTCTATATGGCAGTCGAATGACTGCCACTCGTAATATAACACTAAGACTACTCGTAAGAAATAGAAGAAAAATTAAGAAGGGGGAGAAGAGAGAAAAACCTTATATAAGAAAAGCTTTTTGGTGTGATTTTCCAATTGAGAAGAACCCTCTATTTATAGAGGAAATCCGCAATTGGATCTGAGATAATCAAGGGATCCATCAGAGCGTGAGCTATGATCATGCCATAAAACGTGCGCTCAGAAATAGGACTTGCCAAAAACCTGTGTTTTGACTCTGACTCTTGATCGGGCAATAATCACATACATAAGTAAGACCAATATTAGGGTTTTGACCGGACAAAAAACAAAAGCACAAGCAGATTAGGGTTTTGACTGGATCAGATTAATGATGTTGACTCGGTGGACGGCAGTTACGTAATTAACGTATCAAATTGAGACCAAACTCAATCATTTAATTACTTAAAATATATAATTAATATTCATATGCTAAAAATTAATACACCACATAGCCAAGCCAAGCCAAGCCGAACCGAACCGCGCTGGGCCGAGCCGATCGAATGGATGGCGGCGGCGCACGCGCGCATGTGTGACAGTCCATTTGCTTGTGTTTTCCCTCCTTCACAAAATTGAGGTGCCCCTTGGGGCCCTCCCCAAGTCCATTACCTCCACCTTATATATCCTACTAGTGAGTGTTTTTCCTCTTATGTGGGACTTCTCATTTTTTCCAATTCACAACAACACTAGCACATAAATGCCATCATTAATTCTTTTAAATTTTTCATCATTTCCAAGAATCCCCCACTTGAATTTAAAAAATAGATTCTTGAATAGCGTGAAACGCTTCTATAAGATTATGCATAAAAAAAGGTGTCTCTTGACTTGAACCTTTGCGTAGCAAGTAAGATTCAGATTCAACAAGAGTGACTCGTAGGTGAGTCTATCACGAGTACTCCTATTGCTAGGTACTCCACTCCACATAGAGTATAGATCTCATTAAGAGTTTCTATTATCTCATCCGTTCATCGCTTCAGGACTCATGCTTCCCTCATATATTATGTAGCATGTTCATCTCATATCACTATGACTTGTTATTATCCATTGACCCTAATTCTTGGGATCTCCAGTCTTTTAGGTTGGGTTATCATCATAAGTGACTCATCAATCTATAGGCAATAGTCCCATCCTTTTGGATGTATTTAGGACTTTCTCTCTAGCTAATCCTTTCGCCAAAGGATCTGCTAAATTTTCATTAGTGTGTACATGATCCACTATAATAGCTCCTTTAGAAAGTAATTCTCTAACTATGATGTGCTTACGAAGAATTTGTCTTCTTTTACCGTTGTAATAATGATTCTCAATTTTTGCAATAGCCGCGGTACTATCATAGTGGATCAACACAACTGACAATGGTTTTTCCCATAAGGGGATCTCTGCTAGCAAGCATCTCAACCAATTTGCTTCTTCATTAGCAGTAGTTAGTGCTATCATATCAAACTTCATAGTGGATGGAGCCAATATCGTATGTTTCTTCGATTTCCATGACACAACACCACCGAGTATATTGAAAACATAGCCACTAGTTGCTTTGGAGTCATCTGATAAGGTGTTCCAATCAACATCGTTGTATCCTTCAAGAACGACAAGAAACATTCGATAGTGTAATCCGAGACTCATGGTCCTTTTAAGGTATCTCATGACTCTTTTAATAGTGTGTCAATACTCCATACTAGGTCTGCTAGTAAACCTACACAACAATCCCACGACGTAGACTATGTCGGGTCTAGTGCAATTAGCAGCATACTTGAGGCTGCCAATGATGCTCGCATATTCAGTTTGTCTAACACCTTCACCAGAGTTCTTGAAAAGTTTCACACTTGGATCATATGGTGTGCAAGCAGGTTTACAATCAAAGTAATTATATTTCTTTAGGATCTTTTCAACGTAGTGAGATTGATCCAAAGAAATTCCCTTTTCTGACCTAGTAATCTTGATTCCAAGGATTACACTTGATTTTCCAAGGTCTTTCATATCAAAGTTGTTACTCAACAATCATTTCACCTTATTTACAGCATGAATTTTTGATCCAAATATGATTAAGTCGTCTACATAGAGACATATGATAGTGCAAATGCTATTTTCATATTTGTAATAAATGCATTTGTCACTTTCATTCACTTTAAACTCATTCAACATGATTAAGTTATCAAATTTTTCATGCCATTCCTTAGGAGCTTGCTTAAGACCATACAGGGATTTATCTAACTTACAGACCTTGTTTTCTTGTCCATGAACTACAAAACCTTCAGGTTGTTCCATATAAAATTCTTCTTCCAAGTCACCATTTAAAAATGTTATTTTAACATCCATTTTGTGTATCACCAGGTTATGAATAGCCGCATGTGATATAAGCACCCTAATGGATGTTAGTCTAGTGACTGGTGAAAAAGTGTCGAAGAAATCTATTTTTCTCTTTGTTTAAAACCTTTGGCTATAAGGCATGCCTTGTATTTATCAGTAGATCCATTGAGTTTTAGTTTCTTTTTTAAAATCCATTTACAACCTATTGGTTTGCAACCAGGAGGCAAGTCTACTAAATGTCAGGTCTTGTTCGACTCTAGAGAATCCATTTCATCGTTTATAGCTTCTTGCCATAGATCTGCATCCAGCGATGTCCGAGCTTCTTTAAGATTTGCAAGATCCTCTTCTAAATTATAGGCCATATATTCTGGTCCATAATCTTTAGCAACTCTTACTCTCTTACTCCTTCGAGTTTCTGTTTCATCTTATTTGTTGCTTTCATTGTTTCTTATCACACAAACTTGACTAGGTTCGCTGCCCCCACTATTTCTCGATTTGAAAGAGAATTTATTTTCATAGAAGTCAACATCATTTGACTCTATGATCACTTTCGCATTTAGGTCATAAAACCTATACACTTTATTGTTTACAGCATATCCTATGAATACACATTCATAGGCTCTACTTGCGAGTTTAATTTGCTTGGGATTGGGGATTTTGACATAGGCCAAACAACCCCATGTTCGAAGATAAGACAAGTTGGGCTGTCTTTTCTTCATTACCTCATATGGAGATGTTTCGCTTTTAGATTTTGGAACTCTATTCAAAATATAGCAAACACTCAAAATAATTTCCCCCCACCAGTGAGATGCAACACTAGAGTTAAGCATAATAGCAACAACTAGTTCAGTAAGAGTTCTATTCTTTCTTTCAGCTTTACCATTCATTTCATGTGAATACAGTGTGTTAGTTTCATGTATAATTCCTTGAGTTTTGTAAAACTCATTAAACAAACTGGAATTATACTTTGTTCCTCTATCACTATGAAACTTCTTAATCTTTTTATTAAATTGATTTTCAATTTCAGTTACAAAGATCTTAAACATGTCAAGCGTTTCACTTTTATTTTTCATCAGATAAACAAAAGTAAAGTCAGAGCAATCATCAATAAAAGTAATGAAATAATGCTTTCCATTTCTGGTCAGCGTTCCATCAAGTTCGCATATATCAGAGTGTATTAATTCTAGGGGTTCAAATTCTCTAACTACTGATTTATGTGATTTCTTTGTTATTTTAGCTTGACTGCAAAAATTACATTTTTTGAAATCCTTTGGAGATAACTTTAGAATTAAGCCTAAGTTACTTAAGTTTGAAATTACATGTTTGTTCATATGACAGAGTCTAGCATGCCACAATATGTAAGTAGAAGGAGACATTTTATTCATTTCAACATTCAATTTAAACATGCCATTAATGGCGTACCCTTTCCCAACAAAAATACCATTTTTAGAAATGGTGTTCAAATCTGCCCCTATAGATTGAGTGAACCCTGCCTTATTGAGAAGAAACCTAGAAACCAGATTCTTCCTTATTTCTAGAGTGTACATGACATCCTTCAGAATTAAAGTTTTTTCAGATGTGAATGTTAGTTCCACATCTCCTATATCAACAACATTAGTGGTGTGGGAATCTCCCAACAACACTTTCTTGTCTATCCACCACCCATCTGATCCCTCTACAAGGTTGATATCGGTTATCATAGCAATGAATTGATCTTATGTCAAGTTAGCCTGATTTGTAGGGCTTGACTTGTTCCTCCACTTGCGTGCCATATGACCCTCTTTCCCACAGTTGAAACAAAGAAATGGGATAGGGCCATTTCTAGGAGGTGGGTGTTGTCTGGCACTTGGGACCTTAGGAGGGTTTCCCTTCTTATTCCTGTTCTTTGAAGAGCGATTTTGATTCTTTAGTTGTTTGTCGTTTGGCTTCAGAACTGCTCCGATGAATTTCTTTTTCTTGTTGTTTTCCAAAAGAAGAACTTCAACTTTCGGGTCTTGTTTACGAGATTCCTCCTCATTTATAAGGCGAGTTATCAAGCTTTCTAGAGAAAATTATTTTGTTTTATGCCTGAGAGAATTTTTAAAATCTTTCCAAGCAGGGGGCAGTTTGTCAATAATAACAGCAATCTATAACTGTTCATTTATGGACATACCTTTAGAGATAGCGGCTAACATAATATTTGAGATAGCGGCTAACATAATACTTTTTAGCTCCAGCTTCCTCAGTAACATATTTCTTCTTTAGAGCATCCAAAACCCGTTTAGCAGTATTGTTTTTGGAACTATAGTAATCATACAGATCATCAACAAGTTCATTAAGAATATATTTCTTACATAAGTAATTATTATGTTCCCATTGGGTTAATTCAGCAGCTATTTTATCCAGTTCTGATTGTTCAGTAGCTATTTCTGAAACAATAGGGATGTCATCCTTAAGAACGTTGGCAACCTTTTTGGTGGTTAAAAAAAAACATCTTTTGTTGCCATCGTTTGAAGTGACTGCCCTCAAACTGAAATGGTTTGATGAAGTCAGAAACAGAAGAACATGTCCTAGTAATTTCGTCGGTAGACATGGCAGTTCAAAAAATGTCTTAAAATTGTTGTTTCAGAAGTTTAAAACACTTTTTGAAAAATAACAATGCCACCGATAAATATTACTAGGTTGAGCCGCCGACTAGGTCGCTCTATTTAAGACATTTCGAGACACTGCCCAAATTGTGTAAGGCAGACTATCATCCATGAAGTCCCCAGGATAAAACAGCCTAGATACTCTGTGTCAGAGTTCTAATGCACAGTAGAAAACCGTTCTAGAATTACACCCTCTGTATGGTAGTCGAATGACTGCCACTCGTAATATGGCACTAAGACCACTCGTAAGAAATAGAAGAAAAACTAAGAAGGGGGAGAAGAGAGAAAAACCTAAGATACGAAGAGCTTTTTGGTGTGTTTTTCCAACTGAGGAGAACCCTCTATTTGTAGAGGAAATCCACAACTGGATCTAAGATAATTAGGGGATCCATCAGAGCGTGATCCATGATTTGACCACAGAACGTGCTCTCAGAAATAGGACTTGCCAAAAACGTGTGTTTTGACTCAGACTCTTGATCAGGCAATAATCACACACGTAAGTAAGACCAATATTAGGGTTTTGGCCGGGCAAAAAACCGAAGCACAAGCAAATTAGGGTTTTGACTCGGTGGAGGGCAGTTACATAAATAACGTATCAAATTGAGACAAAACACAAGCATTTAAATAATTAAAATAAACAATTAATATTCATATGCTAACAATTAATAAACCACATAGCCAAGCCGACCGGATGGACGACGGTAGCGCGCGCGTGTGTGGTGGTCCATTTGCCTGCGTTCTCCTCCTTCACAAAATTGAGGTGCCCCTTGGGGCCCTCCCCAAGTCCATCAACTCCACCTTATATATCCTACTAGTGAGTATTTTCCCTCCTATGTGAGACTTCTCATTTTTTTGAATTCAGAACAACACTAGCTCATAAATGCCATCATTAATTCCATTAAATTTTTCATCATTTTCAATTCACAACAACACTAGCTCATTAATGCCATCATTAACAACCTCTTTGGTCCATTTCCACCATCCGTATGCACAGTTCTACGCCTCCAAAATCTCAACATTCCTAACGATATCAAGAAAGTTAGCAGCTTCAACGACTTCTCCTAGCAAAGGGAAATTTTGTCTATGTGGAAATTCCTTCTGGCGTTAGATATTGCTGAGTAGTGGTGTTGGATATTACACTTCTACATGCTATGAAAATTTTGCAAGAGGAAGTATCTTGTTGTACAAAATGTAAAGTGTTAAAAAGTATTGTGGAGATCTATTAAGATTCAAAAACTCAGCCTATAAAAAGAAAAAAATATGGAGAAAACAATAAAACATGCTCCATACTTTAATGAAATGAGTTCTATATACTGGACCAGTGTGACACCCTAAATCCCAAAATAATATATATAATAATTTATATCATATTCCTATAAAATTTGCAGCGGATAAATAAAATTATATTTTCAAGAAAATAAAAACTTTTGTAACTAATTTAGGATATCACGTTTCTCAAAGTACACGTGCAACAATTCAAATTTTATTACTTAAATAAAACAATTTAATCTCAATAAACTTGATTTAAGTATAATTACTTGATTTAATTCTAAAAACTTACTAGTACTTCTAAGGTTTTCATACAAAAATTTGATTCAAATTAAATAAGTAAAATACAAATTAAAACCCTTATTCTCGGTATCACCTATCAGAGCGGAGTTCCTCCCAAACTTGAACTTCAAGACTCATTAACATGTAACAACTGCGATTTTGCAAAAGCAGGGCCCAGCCAGTCAAACACAAACAACGAAGACGGTGAGTTTTGAAATCATGTTAATAGTATAATATGAGTAAGAAAAACACACAAACAATCATAATAGAACCGTATCATAATCACTTTACGATATATCAAAATATTTAATTAAATAGTATCATACTATAACATCAAAGTCACTTAAATAAAATAATTATCTCATTATAATCACTACAATCAAAGTCACTTATTTGTGGCTGCCAAAAGCCATCACAAAAGCCACCTTTGTGGCTGTTTATGGCCCTTTGTGAGGGCTTTTGGCCCTCACAAAATCAAGGTTTTTTTTGTAGTGAATATGCATCAAATCATCTAATTATTATAACCTTTGAAACACATCAATCACAACAAAACAATTACAAGGAAATGCAATGCTATGCATGAGCTTAGACTCTACTTCGCAATGTGGTACCATTCTAACTCTGAAGTACTTGGTTAGGAGGCCATGATACTATGCCACCATCCCGGTGGACGGACAATTCAAATTGGCCCTGTCCTCATAGATCCCCTCAACTCAACCAGAGACACATATACGCGACAGTCGAGGTAAACGTGTGTTGTGTGGTAGCTCCCGACATTTGGAGTTCTACCTCCAAATCACCTAGGAATTCCCCACCCAAATACCTCCAAGGTCTAACAATTTTGCCTTAAGGCTCGACAGCAGACCGCCACGATCAGGCTCATTCAGTTGTACTTCCCCTGAATCACTAGGCTTGTCAGACCCTATCTATATGATGACAAAATAATCTCCACTTCACAAATTCGTAATATTTATTTTCTCCCCTCGTTGGTATACGATACCCCATTAAAACCGTCATCTCAACCACAAATTGAAATCACCATTATTTCATCAACTATGGGGATAATTCAATATTCTCATCACGATTTAGCACATCACTATCATCATCATCTCATAAACTCATCACAAATTTATAGCATCACTATCATCAATCAAACATTATAACATAAACTTATCACAGATTTATAACATCACAATTATTAATCGTACATCATCATCATAACATAAAATTATCACAACACATCCATATTTTGTTATCATATCACATAACTCATCTAATCACACACACACACACACACATATATATATATATATATATATATATAAATTTAATTCGACACCCAATATCACAATAATATCAATATCACACATTCAAATAAATTAAATCAATCAACACCCTACAAATATTTCTATTCTATATTTTAATCTCACAATTTTCATATTTGCACATTAATTAATTTATCCCTCAAAGGACTACTGCCATATGTAGCGAGTCCCGGATGAATCGTTGGGAAATACGGTTTTCCCGTTCATCTCACAATATATTATACTCATGAATTCAAACGCTCTCTCACCCCTTACCTTATTTCGACGCTTTCACCTATGAATATGATTCGATGCCCAAACAGTCTTTACTCTTTGACTTTTTGTCCTTCAACTGATCTAACTCGACAGTTTATAGGTAAACGTCAAAAATAAATTATGAGAGGATATTCTAAAAACTAAATTTGAAAATCAGGCGAAGAAAATTAACATAAATCAAAAAATCAATCAGTGGATAATATAGCCACTTTTCACACAGTTGTTTTGGCGTTGGTTTCACTCAAATCGTACTTACGGTGAAGGAGAACGATGCAAAATAACGAATTCTATAAACGAAGAAGTCGTGTATTTTAGAGAGAAATTGGGGTTGTTAAAAATATGAAAAATTATATTTAATTGACAAGTTAAATGAAAGAAATAACATACTCAAATTTGGGCGAAAATGGAGAAAGTTTTCTGAAACATCACCGGTGTCAAATGATATGGTTATTGTTGTGTTTGCTCTTTGGTTTTACGGCTACCCTTCCAACTTCCTTTCCTTCTTTGGTTTGTTTTATTTTATTAACAATTAGGGTTCATAGAGTCAAACCCATTGGTCTCTTTATTTATATTTTACTATTATTATTTTTATTTTGTTAAAATAAATTAATAATTATTTAATCTCTTTTTTAATATTCCTCTAAACACCATTTAGTTTTCCAAACATTACTAATATTTTATAAATTAGAGTAATTAAAATAATCAGTATATAAAAACATATTACTAATGACTGAAACTTTCACATTCAAAATAATCTCTACAATTATATTTATTTCTCAGAATATTCATATTATAATAATACCATCATATTAGAAAATAGTTAAAAGTATAAAATAAATAAATATAACAATAATATTTTATGTTAATTACTAAATCATAATATATATATATATATAATCACAATTTCAAAATGAATATATAAAAACAAAGAAAATCAAACACAATATTACTACGATCTCAATATAATTATTTATAGAATAAATAATTAAAATAAGATATATTTAGAAATAATTAAAATAAGAGATACTTAAAAATGATTAAAATATAAATATATACACACTTAACATTAGTGAAACATATAAGAAAATATCATATTAATTACCAACTCACATATACATTTAAAATCATATAAAATCTTGTTCTTTAAAATATTACGCTAAAATACTTTTATTTTTATAAAAATATATAAAATAATAAAGTAAAATATTTATTATTTATATTGCTCATTAAATATAATATCCATCAAACCAGCACATCATAGAAAACATCCCTACAACAAAAATTACTCACAAAATTTATCAATATATATTATTAAATAATTTTAAAATCAAATTAATTATTTAAAATCCTGTGACATGGCCCACAATTTCTACTAATATGTGTGACATGGCCCACAATTTCTACTAATATATCAAACAAAATGGAAGAACACAAAATTATGGAAGAACACAAAATTATGGATAGGAATTCATTACGTGCTATTGTCACAAATATTCATGAATATTGTCTATGGTTGTGGAAGAAATAGATTGTGATATATTTGCCGCAACTTAGATTATGATATACGTTGGTATTCCGTTACCATATTAATTGCGAGTTTAATAGTGATTTAAGAATCCTAACGTTCGAAATTTAAGAATCCATTTCTTAATTTCTAATTAATCGGTAATTAATTTATAAAGACAAACATTATATATTGATATAATATGATGATACATAATCTATAATGCTTGTTATATTATTGGGTAAGTCAGGATGATACTTACCTTTATCATCTTTTATTATTTTATGTACTTGGCGTTATACATATGTTTATCAAATCATATAAA
>JBBPBT010001178.1:7939731-7957320 GCA_037974875.1 Cicer bijugum | reverse complement strand
ATTGGAGTGGTACAATATATATATATACTATTTTCTTCTTCAACCGAAATATGAATTTTTTTTATATAAATTCTTGATGATGTCGTAAAACCATTTAAATGTCTTATTTCATTTTTTAGAAAAATATAAATAATATTCAAAAGTATATTAAAAATAACAATCATTAAATAAAATTGAATGAAAGTAATCAAAGTTATTTATATCTTAGATCAATATATTCATATATTTATTTTATTTATATTTAAGACCATCCAATACATGTATTTAATGTAATCTTCCGATGCAGAGAGGCCTTCAACTCACTTGGGTAATATTCCTTGTTTCAGCAACACAAACAAAAATTAGCTAGTATATAGCCAAGGACAAAAATAATATTTACGGTAAAACATGTTTGTTAGTATCAAGAATTGTGTCGTGCCTTCCCAAAATTTATATAACTCTTTAGTTTCCGTCGACATAGCAATTAATTTGTACAGATATCACATATAAAGTTGATTTGAATTTTCTTTGAACACATATCACATATGAAGTTGATTTGAATTTGTGGCACATAATTTATAATATTGATAACTTTAAAAGAGCATACATCTTAATTGTCAAACAATAGAATGAAATCGATTTTTGTCAATGTTATAGACTTTTCGCATATAAAGGTATGTTTTTTTTTTAATAATATTAATTTCTATAATTATTACATAAGATTTATGATAATTTTGGTTCTATGATTTTTCTATAGGGTTTTATTGATATCCTAAACATGATTACCAAGTTGTGCTTCAAATTTTTAAATTGAAAAATATATCAATTACTCAATAGTTGCCATTACTCAAACTCCAACGTTCAACTATCACATTATGTGTTTCGACATGAACTTAAATAAATTTTGAAGCATATTCCATAATAAAATATAAGATGTTCCAAACATTTCAAAAGTAAGTCTTTGTAATATACTAGTAAAATTTGTTGAACTATTTTATGTTTTCTTCAAATTCATATACAATGACTTTATCAAATTTTTTTTATTAGCTAACAATGAAAGGCATTAATTCTATTTTTCAAATTCATATAGAAATAACTTTGCTCATTGAAGTATAACGTCATGTGAATGAGAAAAAATAGTGATAGAAAAAAAAATGCTTTTGCGGTGAACGAACAAGATCACGCTAATTTCACTGTATTCATATATTTATTTTATTTATATTTAAGACCATTCAATACATGCATTTAATGTACTATTCCAATTTAGAAGATAGATTCAACTCACTTAAGTAATAGTCCTTCTTTCTTTATAGTAAGACACAAAAATAATATAATATATATCTAAAGGGTAAAGTTGTTGCTGACGTAGGTCTGTTTCTAATCCCACAAACACTTTCAATGCCATATGAAAGAGTTTTTGGTTATATTATATATTTAGACTTAATTTCCTCTCCATTGTGTAGTTGTTTTTGAGGTAATTTACTACCTATTTATACAAGCAGACTTAAATTATTTAAACGTAAAGTATTATTAAAAAAATTAAGCATTTGCTAACTATTTATATAAGCAGACTTAAATCATTTAAAAGTAAAGTATTATTAAAAAAATATTAAGAAGAGTTATATCTCCTACAATAGCATATGTATAAGTTGAGTGAGGTTTTTTTTTTCTCCCTCAGGAACTTTGACTTGATAAGATGATATTTGAAATTGACTAAAAATTAGTGGTTAGTTTCTACTAATTAAACTCATGTAACTAAATTTGGTGTTACTATACTCAGTTGGATGACTCTTATTTTCTTACAAATTAAAATTCTAGATCAACTGAATTTGTTAAAAAGGAGACAAACATTTGCTATGCTCACATTTTAACACGATAGTCACATCTTAGATTAACCCTCGTGATATGAACATTATCCAAAAAAAGTGCATAACATAATCAAAAAGAACATAACAACCAAGTGGCCATAATATTTTAAAATGACATAATCCAATAGTTTTTTTTTACAGAGTCCGGTCCAACCGGTCCAACAACTAAACCCAATAAAAAAAACTATAAAGAAAATGTACCCATGCGAAACCTTATTAGTATTTCTTTATGAATTATTTTATTTTTATTATAGATGCACTATTTGACTTTAGTCTTGTGTTGTTTCCCATAATATATATATATATATATATATATATATATATATATATATATATATATATATGCTGTCTTTTTTTACTTGTTAGGTTATTTTACATGCACATAAAGCTGATAATTTATTTGAAAAAGTCCTGGAGGAGAATTGTATTAAAAATTATGAAGTAGATGGAGATGACAATATAAAAATTGTTAACCCCTCAAAGAATATAGTGGAAGTAAATAAAAAAGTTGTGAAGAAAATTTTCTATTATGCGTCTAAATCATGGACATTCGAATATTGTTATATTATCCCGTGGAAAATTATGGAAGGTTATCTCGAGAGAATATGTCAATTAGGGATAGTAAATGAAGTACTTGCTTTAGACGATGCTCAATTCTATTTCAGAAAAGGAAACGTTATATCTGATTCACTTCATTTATCTATGTTTGTGGTGACTTTATCTTTAATGTTAGGTATTAGGAAATATGTTTCTTAAAAGAAGTCTTTCAGCGGAAAATAAAAAGATCCAAGTTCTACCTTATCAAGCATAATAAGAAGTAAAATATTTCTTAAAACAAGTATTTCAACAGAAAATAAAAAGATTGAAGTTCTACTTTATCAAATATATTCAGAAGTTAAGTATGTGAAGAAGTTTTTAAATGAAAACGAATTTTGTAGAATAATGTGCAAGGTTACTCTTCACACATATTTTGGAGATTCACTTCAAATGCAAATTTTAGATTACAAAAATGTGAAGAAAGTAACTCAATAGTATGTCAAAACCTTAATATTGATAAAGGAAGATAGTTGGAAAAATTCATTAAGTTGGCCCAAAGAAGTAAATGTTGGTGAGAACAAAAGAGAGAAAAGATCCAAAAGCACAATTTCTAATACCATTGTCATTCAGAGTGAAATTCTATAAAAAAAACCAATCAAATTGATGAAGAATGCATAATTCTTCTCGCCACGTGTTCCTGAAGATTGCATCAAACAATTGGTTGCTACAGAAATTGAATGGGACATATTTGCAATCGAACGGGCAAAACTGATATATAACATATGTTGGTTTTCCCTTAGACATTATAGCTAAAGTTGTGAGCTTAAATGGTAATAGACTTGTTGGAAATGATGGAAGATAAATGGCATTGATGATGGCTTTTAATGTTGTGAATTGAAAAATGAGAAGTCCCACATAGGAGGGAACGCACTCATTTATAGCCTTTATAAGGTGTTAGTTTCACACTTGGGTTGGGCCCCAAGGGGCACCGCAATTTTGTGAAGGAGGGAGAACGCAAGCAAATGGACCATCACCCACGCACACACGCGCGCCGCTGCCGTCCGTCCGACCCGGCTCGGCTTGGCTTGGCTTGGCTGTGTGGTGTATTAAATTTTTTTAAACATATGAAAATTAATTATTTATTTAATTAATTATATGCTTGCATTATGTCACAAGTTGTGTTAATTACGAAACTGCCATCACAAAGTCAATATCAATGTTCTGATCCAGTCAAACCATAAACAAATTATCCTTCTGTTATTTGCCCAGTCAAAACCCTAATTTGACTGTGCTTCTGTTTTGCCCGGTCAAAACCCTAATTTCCAGGTCTTCCCCACTTGTTGCCCGGTCAAACACGTTTTCCTATCTTTAAGCGCACTTCTTGTGGTCAGCTGATGGACCTCGTGCATTATGGATCCCCCGTTTTCCTCAGATCCAGTTGCTGAACACCTCTATAAATAGAGAGCTCACCTCATTTAAAAAAACACCAAAAGCTCTCCGTATCTGAGGCTTTTCTCACTTCTCCCCCTACTCTCTTCTTCTTTTATTTTCTTGAGTAGCCTTAGTGCTATATTATGAGTAGCCTTAGTGCTATATTACGAGTGTCAGTCATACGATTGCCATACAGAGGGTGTAATTCTAGATCGGTTTTCTATAGTGCAGTAGAATTCCGATACAGTGATCTGGGCTGTTTTATCCTGGGGACTTCGTGGTTGATAGTCTGCCTTGCACAATTTGGGTAGTGTCGCGTAACGTCTTAAAGAGAGCGACCTAGTCCGTGACTCAACCCAGTAACTTTAATCGGTGGCATTGTTATTTTTTCAAAAGTATTTTTCTAAAACAACAATTTTAAGACTATTTCAAACTGCCATGTCTGTCGACGAAATTACTGGGCCAGGTTCCTCTGCTTCTGACTTCAACAAACCGTTTCGGTTTAAGGGCAGTCACTTCAAACAATGGCAACAAAAGATGTTATTTTTTCTAACCACAAAAAAGGTTGCCTACGTTCTGAAGGATGATATCCATGTTGTTCCATAAGCTGGTGCTGAACAACTAGAACTGGATAGAATAGCTGCTGAATTTACCCGATGGGAACATAATGATTACATGTGTAAGAATTATATTCTTAATAGACTTACTGATGATTTGTATGATTACTACAGTTCAAACAGCAATACTGCTCGACAGGTTTTGGAAGCTCTAAAGAAGAAATATGATACCGAGGAAGCTGGAGCTAAAAAGTATGTTGGAGCCGCTACCTCAAATATCAGATGACAGATGACAGATCAGTGGAAGCTCAGTCTCATGAAATACAGAAAATAGCTCACGAAATTATTTCTGAAGGTATGTACCTAAATGAACAGTTTCAAATTGCTGTTATTATTGACAAACTGCCCCCTGCTTGGAAAGATTTTAGAAAATTTCTTAGGCACAAAACCAAAGAATTTTCACTAGAAAGTTTGATAACTCGCCTTAGAATTGAGGAGGAATCTCGTAAGCAAGACCAGAAAGAGGAAGTTCTTCTTGTAACAAATAAGAAGAAAAAGAAATTCATCGGAGTAGTGCTGAAGCCAAACGACAAACAACTAAAGAATCAGCATCGCTCTTCTAAGAACAGCAACAAGAATGGGAACCCTCCTAAGGTCCCTACTGCCAAACAGCAACCACCTCCTAGAAATGGCCCTCTTCCGTTTACTTGTTTCAACTGTGGGAAAGAGGGTCATATGGCACGCAAGTGCAGGAACAAGCCAGGCCCTGCTAATCAGGCTAACTTGACAGAAGAGCAATTTGTTGCTATAATAACAGAGATCAACCTTGTAGGTGGATCAGATGGGTGGTGGATAGACACTGGCGCCTCTCGCCATGTCTGTTATGATCGTGTTATGTTTAAAACATACACTGATGCTGAAAATAAGAAAGTGTTGTTGGGAGATTCTCACACCACTAATGTTGCTGGTATTGGAGATGTGGAACTAACATTCACATCGGGAAAGACCTTAATTCTGAAGGATGTCATGCATACTCCAGAAATAAGGAAGAATCTAGTATCGAGGTTTCTTCTCAACAAGGCAGGGCTCACTCAATCTATAGGGGCATATTTGTACACCATTTCTAAAAATGGTATTTTTGTAGGGAAAGGGTACGCCACTGATGGCATGTTTAAATTGAATGTTGAATTGAATAAAATGTCTCCTTCTGCTTACATGTTGTGTGATTTTAATATTTGGCATGCTAGACTCTGTCATATGAAAAAAAATATTATTTCAAACTTAAGTAATTTAGGTTTAATTCCAAAATTATCCCCAAAGGATTTCGAAAAATGTGATTTTTGGAGTCAAGCTAAGATAACAAAGAAATCACATAAATCAGTAATTAGAGAATCTGAACCCCTAGAATTAATACATTTTGATATATGTGAACTTGATGGAACATTGACTAGAAATGGAAAACGTTATTTCATAACTTTTATTGACGATCGCTCTGATTTTACTTTTGTATATCTGATGAAAAATAAAAGTGAAGCACTTGACATGTTTAAGATCTTTGTGAATGAAATTGAAAATCAATTTAATAAAAAGATTAAGAAATTTCATAGTGATAGAGGAACATAATATGATTCTAGTTTGTTAAATGAGTTTTACAAAACCCAAGGAATTATACATGAAACTACTGCACCATATTCACCTGAAATGAATGGTAAAGCTGAAAGAAAGAATAGGACTCTTACTGAATTAGTTGTTGCTATTATGCTTAACTTTGGTGCTGCATCTCACTGGTGGGGGGTAAATTATTTTGACTGTTTGCTATGTTTTGAATAGAGTTCCGAAATCTAAAAGCAAAACATCTCCTTATGAGATAATGAAGAAAAGACAACCCAACTTGTCTTATCTTCGAACATGGGGTTATGTGGCATATGACAGAATCCCCGATCCCAAGCGAATTAAACTCACAAGTAGAGCATATGAATGTGTTTTTATAGGATATGCTGTAAACAGTAAAGCGTATAGGTTTTATGACCTAAATGCGAAAGTGATCATAGAGTCAAACGATGTTGACTTCTACGAAAATAAATTCCCTTTTAAATCAAGAAATAGTGGGGGAAGCGAACCCAATCAAGTCCCAATGATAAGAAACACTGAAAGCAACAACCAAGATGAAACAGAACCTCGAAGGAGTAAGAGAGTAAGAGTTGCTAAAGATTATGGGCCATAATATATGGCGTATAATCTAGAAGAGGATCCTGCAAATCTCAAAGAAGCTCTATCATCTTTGGATGCAGATTTATGGCAACAAGCAATAAATGATGAAACGGATTCTCTAGAGTCTAACAAGACCTGGCATTTAGTAGACTTGCCTCATGGTTGCAAACCTATAGGTTGTAAATGGATTTTGAAAAAGAAACTAAAACCCGATGGATCTATTGATAAATACAAGGCACGCCTTGTAGCCAAAGGTTTTAGACAAAGAGAAAATATAGATTTCTTTGATACTTTTTCACCAGTCACTAAACTAACATCCATTAGAGTGCTAATATCACTAGCGGCTATTCATAACCTGGTGATACACCAGATGGATGTTAAAACAACATTTTTAAATGGTGACTTGGAAGAAGAAATCTATATGGAACAACCTGAAGGTTTTGTAATTCATGGACAAGAAAACAAGGTCTGTTAGTTAGATAAATCTATGTATGGTCTTAAACAAGCCCCTAAGCAATGGCATGAAAAATTTGATAACTTAATCTTGTCGAATGAGTTCAAAGTGAATGAAAGTGACAAATCCATCTATTACAAATATGAAAATAACATTTGCACTATCTTATGTCTATATGTAGACGACTTGCTCATATTTGGATCAAATATTCATGTTGTAAATAAAGTGAAATCATTGTTGAGTAACAACTTTGGTATGAAAAACCTTGGAGAAGCTAGTGTAATCCTTGGAATTAAGATTACTAGGTCAGAAAATGGAATTTCTTTGGATCAATCTCATTACATTGAAAAGATCCTAAAGAAATATAATTACTTTGACTGTAAACCTGCTTGTACACCATACGATCCAAGTGTAAAACTTTTCAAGAACTCTGGTGACGGTGTTAGACAAACTGAATATGCAAGTGTCATTGGCAGCCTCAAGTATGCCATTGATTGCACTAGACCTGACATAGCCTATGTCGTTGGATTGTTGTGTAGGTTTACTAGTAAACCTAGTATGGAGCATTGGCATGCTATTGAAAGAGTCATGAGATATCTTAAAAGGACCATGAGTCTCGGATCACACTATAGAAGATTTTCTATTGTCCTTGAAGGATATAGCGATGTTGATTGGAACACCTTATCAGATGATTCCAAAGCAACCAGTGGCTATGTCTTCATCATAGCTGGTGGTGCTGTGTCGTGGAAATCAAAGAAACAAACTATATTGGCTCAGTCCACTATGGAATCTGAAATGATAGCACTAGCTACGGCTAGTGAAGAAGCAAGCTGGTTGAGATGCTTGCTAGCAGAGATCCCTTTGTGGGAAAAACCATTGCCAGTTGTGTTGATCCACTGCGATAGTACCGCGACTATTGCAAAAATTGAGAACCGTTATTACGACGGTAAAAGAAGACAAATTCGTCGTAAGCACATCACAGTTAGAGAATTAATTTCTAAAGGAGCTGTTATAGTGGATCATGTACGCACTGATAAGAATTTAACAGATCCTTTGACGAAAGGATTAGCTAGAGAGAAAGTCATAAATACATCCAAAAGGATGGAACTATTGTCTATAGATTGATAAGTCACCTGTGATGGTAACCCGACCTAAAAGACTGGAGATCCCAAGAATTAGGTTCAATGGGTAATAACAAGTCATAGTGATATGAGATGAACATGCTACATAATATATGAAGGAAGCATGAGTCCTGAAGCGATGAAAGGATGAGATAATGGAAACTCTTAATGAGATCTATACTCTATGTGGACTGGAGTACCTAGCTACAAGAGTACTCTTGATAGACTCACCTATGTGAATGTGGAAGTGGGGGCCGCTTCCTATGGAATTTTAAGGCAGAATTCCTAGAGCGTTCACTACACTAGGATACACGTTCATGGACTTAAATGCACGGGCTTTTGAGAATACACCTAATGAAAAGGTTATGTGTGGGTTTGATGTTAGAGATGTTAGACATATGGGAGATTGTTAGACATATGTTCGTTTTTGATATTATTGACAAACTTACATCTTGAAATAAATCTGACATTGTGAACTGAGAAAAATTTCAGGAACAACAACTCAATCCTACAAACTTGAGACAATTGCTTGGAACTCAAGAAATCAACAAAAAGCTTGAAGATCCATAAGCAAATCGATTAGTAAAATCAATTCTGTAACAGGGTTGAATGATATTATGCAGTCTGGGATTAATCAATCGATGGGCAAAATCGATTTGCACATCTTATGAAAAATCAAACAGGCTATCAATCGATCAGGCAAATCGATTGGTACAATTATTAGAAAATAAATTGTGCAAGTCAGTGAGCCAGTTTGCCACAAATCAATTAGGCAGATCGATTGTTTAAATCACCAAGACTGAACTGATTGTTTACATCGATTAGACAAATCGATTGGTACATTTACTAAAATTAAAATGTGCAAGTCAGTGGCATGCCTTGCAAGCTAATCAATTTGGAAAATCGATTAATCCAATCACATCTTTATTTTTTGTTTGCCTACATCGATTGACACAATCGAGTGTGAATGTCCCAGAGCCAAACCAATGTTTAATAAAGCGATTAGGCAAATCGACTTACTAAAATAAGTTTCAAAATAACCTTGGTCTGGAACATACACAGTCGATTAGCATAATCTACTTATTTATTTCTGTTGAATTAAGTTTGGCATCAATCGACTTGGTAAATTGATTGAATGAACAAACTGTTGAAATGAGCTTCAGACTTAAGTCCACAATCGGTTAGGCAAATCGATTTGTCAAAATCACTGTGTCCCTGGAACCAGTGCAATCGATTGACTAAAGAGATTGGTACAAAAAGTTCTAGAAACAGAGATGACTGAAATGTTTGGATCGATTGAGTACATCGATTGTTTTGATCTCGTTGTTGGAACAAAACATCCCAAGTCGATTATGAACATCGATTCAGATATGAACATTCATCCAAGTCTGAAGAACTCACTTAAAATAATCAATTAGTTAAATCGATTAGTTCATGCAGTTTCAAGATTCAAGAAAAACAAGATTCGCGAAATCGATTGGATAAATCGATTAGTGTGCTTTATAACTTTAATGAATTGATTGACCAAATCGATTCATATGTTGTTTTTCCTGAAACTATATAAACTGCTTTCATACTCTTCTTCTCATAATAATAATAACTTTGACACATAACTTTTGATATTACTTTTGAAAACACAAAATATACCACTAACTCTTTCTCAACTGATATTACTTTGAACATCTTTTTCAGCCATGAACAATCAACATTTGTGATCAATGAAGATTCAAAAAGACTGAATTGAGAAAGATTGCTTTGAGAAGAAGGAAGATCAACAACTTTGTATAATTGATCTGTTTTAATTTCTGTAAATCATTTTCTGTAACCAAATTACTTTGAGAAAATCCAGTTGTTACTGGTGGTGTTCTTCGGGGTTGAGGGCTGTCAACGAGAAGACGCTTGATTGGATTCTTGGTCAAGTTTATGGGACTTAAACATGGAAATTCAGGGAGGGAAAGATAGAACAGGGAGAATAGTTTAAGATTGGTGCGAGGCGCTGTGAAAAATCTGTAAACTGATTCTAAGAGGTTCTATAGGAAAGGCTAAGATCTAGTTGGATCTTAGGACTGGATGTAGGTCGTCACGAGACGGCTGAACCAGTATAAAAATCAGCGTACACTTTTCTTTCCCTTATCTCGTTTAAATTTTTGAAATTATTACGTTTCTGATATTGATTGAATGCATGATAAAGATTTTATGTTAAGTGAATTTGCATGATTAATTGTCTTAACAAGATTGCATGAAAATCAACATCTTGAATAATAATTGTTTCTGATGCATTTCTCCATATACACCATGATCCATATAGTTTGACATTCATTAGAATTGTTTATTAGGGACCTTGTTTAATCTTGTGTTTAGTAAATTTCGAATTTATTAAACTGATGTGCATATTGTTAGAATAAGTGTTATTCTGCATAATTCTTCCGCAAATCAGAGGTCGTATCCCCCAACAAGAGACAGAGTTCAAGACTACGAGTCACTCTTGTTGAATCTGAATCTTACTGACTACGCAAAGGTTCAAGTCAAGAGATACCTTTGTTTATGCATAATCTTATAGAAGCGTTTGACGCTATTCAAGAACCTATTTTTAAATTCAAGTGGGGGATTGTTGGAAATGATGGAAGATAAATGGCATTGATGATGGCTTTTAATGTTGTGAATTGAAAAATGAGAAGTCCCACATATGAGGGAACACTTGGGTTGGGCCCCAGGGGGCACCACAATTTTGTGAAGGAGGGAGAAAGCAAGCAAATGGACCATCACACGCGCCGCCGCTGCCGTTCGTCCGACCCGGCTCGGCTCGGCTTGGCTATGTAGTGTATTAAATTTTTTTTAGACATATGAAAATTAATTATTTATTTAATTAATTATATGCTTGCGTTATATCACAAGTTGCATTAATTACGAAACTGCCATCACAAAGTCAATATCAATGTTCTGATCCAGTCAAACCATAAACAGATTATCCTTTTGTTATTTGCCCAGTCAAAACCCTAATTTGACTGCGCTTCTGTTTTGCCCGGTCAAAACCCTAATTGCCTGGTCTTCCCCACGTGTCACTTGTTGCCCGATCAAGAAGTATTGGTCAAACACGTTTTCCTATCTTTGAGCGCACTTCTTGTGGTCAGCTGATGGACCTCGTGCATTATGGATCCCCTGTTTTCCTCATATCCAGTTGTTGAACACCTCTATAAATAGAGAGCTCACCTCATTTAAAAAAACACCAAAAGCTCTCCGTATCTGAGGCTTTTCTCACTTCTCCCCCTACTCTCTTCTTCTTTTATTTTCTTGAGTAGCCTTAGTGCTATATTACGAGTGTCAGTCATACGACTGCCATACAGAGGGTGTAATTCTAGATCAGTTTTCTACAGTGCAGTAGAATTCTGATACAGTGATCTGGGCTGTTTTATCTTGGGGACTTCGTGGTTGATAGTCTGCCTTGCACAATTTGGGTAGTGTCGTGTAACGTCTTAAAGAGAGCAACCTAGTCCGCGACTCAACCCAGTAATTTTAATCGGTGGCATTGTTATTTTTTCAAAAGTATTTTTCTAAAACAACAAGACTTAGTTATAAGCATCACTCTCTTGAGGATATTATATAAAAAAATATCCTCTAAGTTTTGTGTGCAGATTATGAAATAAAGGTACTGTAAAATTGTATAAATAATTGGTTTTTGAGAATCTACTTCCTTTTTATATAGGCAACTATTGGTGAGAACAAAAGAGAGAAAAGATCCAAAAGCACCATTTCTTCAATGTGTTGGCATTGTTTTCTCTCTGGTAGAGTCTGTAATGTACTTGTCAACCTGAGAGTATATCCATAGGAGAATCAACTAGATGTGAGCTATTTACTTGTCAACCTGGTAGTGTCATTCAGAGTGAAATTCTATGAAAAAACCAATCAAATTGATGAAGGATGCATAATTCTTCTTCCCACGTGTTCCTAAAGATTGCATCAAACAATTGGTTGCTATAGAAATCGAATGGGACATATTTGCAATCGAATGGGCAATACTGATATATAGCATATGTTGGTTTTCCCTTAGACATTATAGCTAAAGTTCTGAGCTTAAATGGTAATAGACTTAGTTATAAGTATCACTCTCTTGAGGATATTATATGAAAAAATATTCTCTAAGTTTTGTGTGCAGATTATGAAATAAAGATACCGTAAGATTGTATAAATAATTGGTTTTTTAGAATCTACTTCCTTTTTATATAGGCAACTGTTGGAAATTAATAGTTATGTCATTTTTTTGAATTTCAACCTTGAGACCTCTTTTTTAATGGTCTTTCGGAGTCTCTTAACTCATCAACTAAATTATCTATGCGGATCGAGAATGCACTTCATTAATTTTTTTAATCAATGTCATCTTTATTGGTATATAAATGTTTGTTTTAGTTTAATGTATATTCTTATAAAGTTAAAGCTACGTTGTTGATTTAAAAACTTTTTTTTAACAAACTTCCATACATATGCTTTGGACATCTTGTTTTTTCCAAATAATTTAGATGAAGTTTGAAAACATAGTTTCGTGGCTATCAATAGCATTTGTGTTGTCTCGTGAGATTCCCAAAATTTTCCAAAAGTTAGTATTCTCCACATTATTGTGTTATTGTTTATGATAATTTTTACTTAAGTAGTTTAATCGAGTTGGTATAAGTATCTAATTTATATAATATAAACAAATTCAAAATTTATGAATATAATAAATTTGATATATGATGAAGATACATACTACAACAGGTTGAATATTGTATCTAGTTCGAGCAAGAAAGCGACGTTGACATATTTCACTAAAGATCTGAATGAAACCTATTGGGCTGCATATTATCACCAATCATCAGTTGCAACACAGGCTACGGTCGAATTTCATTCACAATTAAATGAGAGAATCAAAGTACAATATCTTGTTGATGTTAGACATATCTTCATTTGTTATCAACTAGTATGAATTTTTTTCATAGATTCAATCATAGAAGATTAAATAGTATCACCATATAACATAATTCCATCAACTTTGATTGCCTCTAATATTTGAAAAACTAATATATGCACAGACTTATGACTGTATTATCATTAAATTATAAAACTTAAGCTTAAAGTTTTTGTAATAATAAATGAACAATAAAAAGAGGCAAACTATTTGGACAGTTAATTATAAAATGAAACATGAACTGAAATTAGAAAAAGCTATCATAAGAGTGCATTATCAAATTAAAAGCAATTTAACAACCAATGATTATTATGAGAAGGTACCTAAGAATGTTTAAGTTATATGAATAAGCGGAGTAAAGAGCTATTTTTAATTAAGAACGTAAGAAATGTGTTTATTTATTTATTTTTTTATATTTAAGACTTCAAATTACATATATTTAATGCAGGGTCAATGTAATAGTGGGTCTTTTTCCAACTCACGTGAACATCCGACTCGCTTGATAAATAGTTGTTCTTTCTATATATTAAAACTCAAAATCAAATTATATATAGTCTAAAATAATACTTTCTTTGTTTATGTTGTTTCATATTGTGGGTTTGTTCCTAAAGGCACTACATATCTCAAAGATCACGTGAAAAACTTTTTTTGTTGGTCTCTAAATCTCATTTCACGTTTTTAGTTGGTCTCTCAACCTCAACAATCTTAAATATCACTATACTTGGACCACATTACACATGTTTTCTGTAACGACTGTCGATGTCTTATTCAAGTGTTCAAGCATGGATATTAGTGTCCATAATTTGTTTTGAAACTCAGTCTGTTGTGATGTTATTACATGAAGTATACAACTCCATTTCCATATATAGCAGGTATAGATAGAAGTATGTTTGAAACTCAATATGTTACGATGTTATTACCTTTGGATTCTATTCCACGAGGTATACAAATCCATTGGCATATATAGCATGTATAGATAGAAGTATTAACCTTATAACTTAAAATAATATAACATATAACTTTTTTATATCTATTAGAGATGAGATTGATTTGAATAAGTATAAATCGAAAGATAAGCATGAATGGTTTTGCCTCATGAAATCGTTCCATCATTTAGAGCACTGCTTGAACAAAACTTCTTTGCAACAGTTCCTGATGAACAATGACTGGATATTGACAAACGTTTTAAAATATTGTTGATGTACACTAATTCTATTATTCATAATTAATTTAAATCATTTTTCCATGATTGAATAAACTAACAATTTTGCAGCCTAGATGTGACATTCAATTGATATGGTAAAAGAAATTAATTTTGTATTTCAAGAATATAGTTATTATTTCTCCTTGTACAACTGTTATACCTGAACAGGAACCTTGAAGGTTCATAGTTTGCCTTGTGGAAATGCATCCTTCTTGGAGAAATATTGAATTGTAAAAACTTTGAGCCGACACTTCATAAATTTTTAGATTTTGTAAGATGGAAATGCAAACTAAAAATAAATGAGGATATTTTTTTAAAAATTATTGGTTCTAGCATATATAATTGTGTAGGAAAAATATTGGATTTACAACTTTGTTTAGAGAAACATTTTGATATAACAGGATTAGGCTACGTTAGTAAAGTCCATAGTAGGATACTCCCTGTTATGAGTTGGACAAAATAAAAATACTCAACGAATTGGATGTGAATGATAACAATAATAGAAAACCTATAATTGTTGTACTTGATTATGAGGTGCAGGTAAATGAATTATTTTTATGGTAATACAATCAATTTTTTTTTAGTTGAATAATAGATTCTAATATTGTAACATATGCTTCCATAGAAAAGTTTTCCCATACTGAAGCAAAAGAAAATATATCGCATGCCTTCTTTTAGCAGCATCTTTGCCAATTTAGAGAAAAATAGTTTTTGTTTTATAGATCCTTTAAATTCATTTTATGTAATAAGTTCATAATTTATATATTTGATGATAGATAAAAAAATATATATAATTTTTATCCTAGTGGACTAACCTGCACAAGAATTTATTCTTGGAAGGAAAAATAGAAAAAAAAGAACATGTTGATATTAAAATCAACAATACAGACCTAAACTTCCAGAGCATGAAAACTTATTTTGTTATGTCAATTGTTCAAAAATCAGGCATCACTATCTCGCATTTGATGTTTAATTCATTCATACTTTAGTAAATTCAATTACTTTGTGGAAAGATACTCAGAGATAGAGAAGAACAAATATGACATGAGATATTTATGTTGCATTAAATTTATTAACATAACACCATATTTTTAAAATTTTAATAAATTTATGTTGTACAAAAGCAAAATCAGTTAACAAATAAGAGGCCAAAAAAATAATGGTTCAATTATATTGTCTTTCTCATTCCAAATCCTGAGTACAAACTATATAGATTGTATGCATATTTACAGGATATACTTAAAGAAACAACATATTAGAATTAAAAGAAAAACCATAAGGAGCTCAATGAGAGCTTAACTATAAATGAGATTCATCATTTAATGTCCAGACATGCATGTCGTTCACAGGAAATATAATGTTACATATACAAATATGGTTGTAGTTGTGGTCCTGAACTTCTTAAAGAGACTTGATGCTTTATTTTATCATAGCACAAGCACAACACCATCAAAAGTACAAATCACATAAAAATCAATTAATCAAAAGCCACATATTTCATTCAAGTGTAGTCCTATCAATTTGAGTCAAAATATTCTTCGAAGACATGATCACCACTGAAATCTTTCAAAAAACATAAGACTCATATTAAAATTAACACAAATAGTAGAGAGAAATAAGAGCCATCTTCATTTTTTTTTTCTTCATATTTTTCGAAGTCATCTAAAGAGGA
The DNA here is from genome assembly GCA_037974875.1 of Cicer bijugum. NCBI lineage: Eukaryota > Viridiplantae > Streptophyta > Magnoliopsida > Fabales > Fabaceae > Cicer > Cicer bijugum. The sequence goes on along the minus strand of JBBPBT010001178.1, from coordinate 7,941,347 downwards.
TTACATTTGTGCTACCCAATAAAGACTTGAATTTGCAATTAAGGCCCATCAATATTTTCTTGATTATTAGTGGTTTTTTATTGTCTTCAAAATTGAGTTACCTTTCATTTCTTCAAATTAAGATATCAACTTGATGATTCCCCTTTCTTTGCATTTCAATTTTAGCTCAATTCAAAAAGTGTCAATATTACACTCTTGCAAAGACAATGACATCCATTTATTGTCTTGTAAATGTTATTGGACTTTGGTTTCTAAAATAATGTGACATCCAATATTAATTTTCATGACATTGGTGTACCAAATTACTATGCTTTCATGATCAAGTCTAGTTTACGGTTATGATCTACTTTTTATTTTGGCTTTTACTTCTAGGTTTCTATTTTGGCTAGTACTACTGCTCGTTTGGAGATGTTTCTCTGTATAAGAATTATGGTTTCCAATAACTAAAACATTTTTCTTTATGAGTATGTTATGAGCATGTTGCAATAACTTCAACTCAATCTATTCTATATACAAATGTACTTATAAATGTATTTGCAAATTTATTTAAAATTTAAACTATTATTTTGTTTTAATTTTTTTTTCCTTTTTATTCTTAACATTGTGTAATATTTTTTCTAGGTTGTGTTTGAAGTGTTGAAGCATCTTTATAGATTATCTAATATCATATTAAAGGTTTCATCAAGTAGTTTTCCAATTATAGATGGCAAGGCAGAATAGTGGCTCTAAATGCTATAAACAAGTTACCAAGTGTATCAATATGCTCGGAGACATGTAGTGGTCAACTTAATTGTCTGACACTTCATGTAATTACCATATTTTATTTTTAATAAGATAAAAAGTTATAAGAATATATATTTGATGTAATTGATCTCAAATTTCTCTATAAAGATGTTACATAAATTTTATCAAATAATTAGCTATTGAAGTTATATTTAAGATATTTTTTTCTTTAACTCGCACTCTATGTCACTTTTTATGAAATATATATATCTTTATTAATTTAAAAGAACTTTCAAAACTAATTTCAAATTATATTTATAATTATATTTATGTTGTATATCATACTTTAGTATTAGTTGAGAGTTAAATAGGGTATTGGATTTTATCAATTTTTTTACAATTTTCACGTCTTTATATATATATATATATATATATATATATAACCACAATCTTGTGCATCCAACAGGTATGTTAGTGTCATTGGATGAACATTTAGGTCATTTTCGTCCTTTCTAGGGTTTTTAACCAATCTTGTGCATCCAATAGGTGTGTTTGTGTCATTGGATGAACATTTAGGTCATTTTCGTCCTCCCTAGGGTTATTCTTCTCCAATTAAGGTTTTTAACCACTCTTGTGCATCCAATAGGTGTGTTTGTGTCATTGGATGAACATTTAGGCCATTTTCATCCTCCCTAGGGTTATTCTTGTCCAATTAGGGTTTTTAACCAATCTTGTGCATCCAATAGGTGTGTTTGTGTCATTGGATGCACATTTAGGTCATTTTCGTCCTCCCTAGGGTTATTCTTGTCCAATTAGGGTTTTTAACCAATCTTGTGCATCCAATAGGTGTGTTTGTGTCATTGGATGAACATTTAGGTTATTTTCGTCCTCCC
>JBBPBT010001178.1:7894872-7938675 GCA_037974875.1 Cicer bijugum | reverse complement strand
TCCAATTAGGGTTTTTAACCAATCTTGTGCATCCAATAGGTGTATTTGTGTCATTGGATGAACATTTAGGTCATTTTCGTCCTCCCTAGGGTTATTCTTCTCCAATTAGGGTTTTTAACCACTCTTGTGCATCCAATAGGTGTGTTTGTGTCACTGGATGAACATTTAGGCCATTTTCGTCCTCCCTAGGGTTATTCTTGTCCAATTAGGGTTTTTAACCAATCTTGTGCATCCAATAGGTGTGTTTGTGTCATTGGATGAACATTTAGGTTATATTCGTCCTCCCGAGGTTTAGTCTTGTCCAATTAGGGTTTTTAACCACTCTTGTGCATCCAATAGGTGTGTTTGTGTCGTTGGGTGAACATTTAGGTCATTTTCGTCCTCCCTAGGGTTATTCTTGTCCAATTGGGGTTTTTAACCAATCTTGAGCATCCAATAGGTGTGTTTGTGTCATTGAACGAACATTTAGGTCACTTTCGTCCTCCCTACACTTAATCTTGTCCAATTAGGGTTTTTAACCAACCTTGTGCATCCAATATGTGTGTTTGTGTCATTGAATGAACATTTTGGTCATTTTCGTCCTCCCTAGGGTTATTCTTCTCCAATTAGGGTTTTTAACCAATCTTGTTCATCCAATAGGTGTGTTTGTGTCATTGGATTAACATTTAGGTCATTTTCGTCCTACCTAGGGTTAGTCTTGTCCAATTACGGTTTTTAACCAATCTTGTGCATCCAATAGGTGTGTTTGTGTCATTGGATGAACATTTAGGTCATTTTCGTCCTCCCTAGGGTTATTCTTCTCCAATTAGGGTTTTTAACCAACCTTGTGCATCCAATATGTGTGTTACTGTCATTGAATGAACATTTAGGTCATTTTCATCCTCCCTAGGGTTATTATTGTCCAATTAGGGTTTTTAACCAATCTTGTGCATCCAATAGGTGTATTTGTGTCATTGGTTGAACTTTTCCGTCATTTTCGTCCTCCCTAGGGTTAGTTTTGTCCAATTAGGGTTTTTAACCAATCTTGTGCATCCAATAGGAGTGTTTGTGTCATTGGATGAACAATTAGGTCATTTTCTTCCTTCCTAGGGTTATTCTTCTCCAATTAGGGTTTTTAACCAATCTTGTGCATCCAATAGGTGTGTTTGTGTCATTGGATGAACATTTAGTTCATTTTCGTCCTCCCTAGGGTTATTCTTGTCCAATTAGGGTTTTTAACCAATCTTGTGCATCCAATAGGTGTGTTTGTGTCATTGGATTAACATTTAGGTCATTTTCGTCCTCCCTAGGGTTAGTCTTGTCCAATTAGGGTTTTTAACCAATCTTGTGCATCCAATAGGTGTGTTTGTATCATTGGATGAACATTTAGGTCACTTTCGTCCTCCCTACACTTAATCTTGTCCAATTAGGGTTTTTAACCAACCTTATGCATCCAATAGGTGTGTTTGTGTCATTGGATGAACATTTAGGTCATTTTCGTCCTCCCTAGGGTTATTCTTCTCCAATTAGGGTTTTTAACCAATCTTGTTCATCCAATAGGTGTGTTTGTGTCATTGGATGAACATTTAGGTCATTTTCGTCCTCCCTAGGGTTAGTCTTGTCCAATTAGGGTTTTTAACCTATCTTGTGCATCCAATAGGTGTGTTAGTGTCATTGGATGAACATTTAGGTCATTTTCGTCCTCCCTACACTTAATCTTGTCCAATTAGGGTTTTTCACCAATCTTGTGCATCCAATAGGTGTGTTTGTGTCATTGGATGAACATTTAGGTCATTTTCGTCCTCCCTAGGGTTATTCTTGTCCAATTAGGGTTTTTAACCAATCTTGTGCATCCAATAGGTGTGTTTGTGTCATTGGATGAACATTTAGGTCATTTTCATCCTCCATACACTTAATCTTGTGCAATCAGGGTTTTTAACCAATCTTGTGCATCCAATAGGTGTGTTTGTGTCATTGAATGAACATTTAGGTCATTTTCGTCCGCCCTAGGGTTATTCTTGTCCAATTAGGGTTTTTAGCCAATCTTGTGCATCCAATAGGTGTGTTTGGGTCATTGGATGAACATTTAGGTCATTTTCGTCCTCCCTAGGGTTATTCTTGTCCAATTAGGGTTTTTAACCAATCTTGTGCATCCAATAGGTGTGTTTGTGTCATTGGATGAACATTTAGGTCATTTTCGTCCTCCCTAGGGTTATTCTTCTCCAATTAGGGTTTTTAACCAATCTTGTGCATCCAATACGTGTGTTTGAGTCATTGGATGAACATTTAGGTCATTTTCGTCCTCCCTAGGGTTATTCTTGTCCAATTAGGGTTTTTAGCCAACTTGTGCATCCAATAGGTGTGTTTGTGTCATTGGATGATCATTTAGGTCATTTTCGTCTTCCCTACACTTAATCTTGTGCAATCAGGGTTTTTAACCAATCTTGTGCATCCAATAGGTGTGTTTGTGTCATTGGATGAACATTTAGGTCATTTTCGTCCTCCCTACACTTAATCTTGTGCAATTAGGGTTTTTAACCAATCTTGTGCATCTAATAAGTGTGTTTGTGTCATTGGATGAACATTTAGGATGTTTTCCTCCTCCCTAGGGTTATACTTCTCCAATTAGGGTTTTTAACCAATCTTGTGCATCCAATAGGTGTGTTTGTGTCATTGGATGAACATTTAGGTCATTTTCGTCCTCCCTAGGGTTATTCTTGTCCAATTAGGGTTTTTAACCAATCTTGTGCATCCAATAGGTGTGTTTGTGTCATTGGATGAACATTTAGGTCATTTTCGTCCACCCTAGGGTTATTCTTGTCCAATTATGGTTTTTAACCAATCTTGTGCATCCAATAGGTGTGTTTGTGTCATTGGATGAACATTTAGGTCATTTTCGTCCTCCCTAGGGTTATTCTTGTCCAATTAGGGTTTTTAACTAATCTTGTTCATCCAATAAGTGTGTTTGTGTCATTGGATGAACATTTAGGTCATTTTCATCCTCCCTAGGGTTATTCTGGTCCAATTAGGGTTTTTAACCAATCTTGTGCATCCAATAGGTGTGTTTGTGTCATTGGATGAACATTTAGGTTGTTTTCGTCCTCCCTAGGGTTATTCTTGTCCAATTAGGGTTTTTAACCAATCTTGTGCCTCCAATAGGTGTGTTTGTGTCATTGGATGAACATTTAGGTCATTTTCGTCCTCCCTAGGGTTATTCTTGTCCAATTAGGGTTTTTAACCAATCTTGTGCATCCAATAGGTGTGTTTGTGTCATTGGATGAACATTTAGGTCATTTTGGTACTACATACACTTAATCTTGCGCAATTAGGATTTTTAACCAATCTTGTGCATCCAATAGGTGTGTTTGTGTCATTGGATGAACATTTAGGTCATTTTCGTCCTCCCTATGGTTATTTTTGTCCAATTAGGGTTTTTAGCCAATCTTGTGCATCCAATAGGTGTGTTTGTGTCATTGGATGAACATTTAGGTCATTTTCGTCCTCCCTAGGGTTATTGTTGTCCAATTAGGGTTTTTAACCAATCTTGTGCATCCAATAGGTGTGTTTGTGTCATTGGATGAACATTTAGGCCATTTTCGTCCTCCCTAGGGTTATTCTTGTCCAATTAGGGTTTTTAACCAATCTTGTGCATCCAATAGGTGTGTTTGTGTCATTGGATGAACATTTAGGTCATTTTCGTCCTCCCTAGGGTTCTTCTTGTCCAATTAGGGTTTTTAACCAATCTTGTGCATCCAATAGGTGTGTTTGTGTCATAGGATGAACATTTAGGTCATTTTCGTCCTCCCTAGGGTTCTCCTTGTCCAATTAGGGTTTTTAACCAATCTTGTGCATCCAATAGGTGTGTTTGTGTCATTGGATGAACATTTAGGTCATTTTCGTCCTCCCTAGGGTTCTTCTTGTCCAATTAGGGTTTTTAACCAATCTTGTGCATCCAATAGGTGTGTTTGTGTCATTGGATGAACATTTAGGTCATTTTCGTCCTCCATAGGGTTATTCTTCTCCAATTAGGGTTTTTAACCAATCTTGTGCATCCAATATGTGTGTTTGTGTCATTGGAACAACATTTAGGTCATTTTCGTCCTCCCTACACTTAATCTTGTCCAATTAGGGTTTTTAACCATTCTTGTGCATCCAATAGGTGTGTTTGTGTCATTGGATGAACATTTAGGTCATTTTCGTCCTCCTTAGGGTTATTCTTCTCCAATTAGGGTTTTTAACCAATCTTGTGCATCCAATAGGTGCGTTTGTGTCATTGGATGAACATTTAGGTGATTTTCTTCCTCCCTACACCTAATCTTGTCCAATTAGGGTTTTTAACCAATCTTGTGCATCCAATAGGTGTGTTTGTGTCATTAGATGAACATTTAGGTCATTTTCGTCCTCCCTAGGGTTCTCCTTGTCCAATTAGGGTTTTTAACCAATCTTGTGCATCCAATAGGTGTGTTTGTGTCATTGGATGAACATTTAGGACATTTTCGTCCTCCCTAGGGTTCTTCTTGTTCCATTAGGGTTTTTAACCAATCTTGTGCATCCAATAGGTGTGTTTGTGTCATTGGATGAACATTTAGGTCATTTTCGTCCTCCCTAGGGTTCTTCTTGTCCAATTAGGGTTTTTAACCAATCTTGTGCATCCAATAGGTGTGTTTGTGTCATTGGATGAACATTTAGGTCATTTTCGTCCTCCCTAGGGTTCTTCTTGTCCAATTAGGGTTTTTAACCAATCTTGTGCATCCAATAGGTGTGTTTGTGTCATTGGATGAACATTTAGGTGATTTTCGTCCTTCCTACACTGATTCTTCTCCAATTAGGGTTTTTAACCTATCTTGTGCATCCAATAGGTGTGTTTGTGTCATTGGATGAACATTTAGGTCATTTTCGTCCTCCCTACACTTAATCTTGTCCAATTAGGGTTTTTAACCAATCTTGTGCATCCAATAGGTGTGTTTGTGTCATTGGATGAACATTTAGGTCATTTTCGTCCTCCCTAGGGTTCTTCTTGTCCAATTAGGGTTTTTAACCAATCTTGTGCATCCAATAGGTGTGTTTGTGTCATTGGATGAACATTTAGGTCATTTTCGTCCTCCCAAAACTTAATCTTGTCCAATTAGTGTTTTTAACCAATCTTGTGCATCCAATAGGTGTGTTTGTGTCATTGGATGAACATTTAGGTCATTTTCGTACTCCCTAGGGTTATTCTCGTCCAATTAGGGTTTTTAACCAATCTTGTGCATCCAATAGGTGTGTTTGTGTCATTGGATGAACATTTAGGTCATTTTCGTCCTCCCTACACTTATTCTTGTCCAATTAAGGTTTTTAACCAATCTTGTGCATCCAATAGGTGTGTTTGTGTCATTGGATGAACATTTAGGTCATTTTCGTCCTCCCTAGGGTTATTCTTCTCCAATTAGGGTTTTTAACCAATCTTGTGCATCAAATAGGTGTGTTTGGGTCATTGGATGAACATTTAGGTCATTTTCGTCATCCCCAGGGTTATTCTTCTCCAATTAGGGTTTTTAACCAATGTTGTGCATCCAATAGGTGTGTTTGTGTCATTGGATTAACATTTAGGTCATTTTCGTCCTCCCTAGGGTTATTCTTCTCCAATTAGGGTTTTTAACCAATCTTGTGCATCCAATAGGTGTGTTTGTGTCATTGGATGAACATTTAGGTCATTTTCGTCCTCCCTAGGGTTATTCTTGTCCAATTAGGGTTTTTAACCAATCTTGTGCATCCAATAGGTGTGTTTGTGTCATTGGATGAACATTTAGGTCATTTTTGTCCTTCCTAGGGTTATTCGTCTCCAATTAGTGTTTTTCACCAATCTTGTGCATCCAATAGGTGTGTTTGTGTCATTGGATGAACATTTAGGTCATTTTCATCCTCCCTAGGGTTATTCTTGTCCAATTAGGGTTTTTAACCAATCTTGTGCATCCAACACGTGTGTTTGTGTCATTGGATGTACATTTAGGTCATTTTCGTCCTCCCTAGGGTTAGTCTTCTCCAATTAGGGTTTTTAACCAATCTTGAGCATCCAATAGGTGTGTTTGTGTCATTGGATGAACATTTAGGTCATTTTCGTCCTCCCTAGGGTTAGTCTTGTCCAATTAGGGTTTTTAACCAATCTTGTGCATCCAATAGGTGTGTTTGTGTCATTGGATGAACATTTAGTTCATTTTCGTCCTCCCTAGGGTTATTCTTGTCCAATTAGGGTTTTTAACCAATCTTGTGCATCCAATAGGTGTGTTTGTGTCATTGGATGAACATTTAGTTCATTTTCGTCCTCCCTAGGGTTATTCTTGTCCAATTAGGGTTTTTAACCAATCTTGTGCATCCAATAGTTGTGTTTGTGTCATTGGATGAACATTTAGGTCATTTTCGTCCTCCCTAGGGTTATTCTTGTCCAATTAGGGTTTTTAACCAATCTTGTGCATCCAATAGGTGTGTTTGTGTCATTGGATGAACATTTAGGTCATTTTCGTCCTCCCTAGGGTTATACTTCTCCAATTTGGGTTTTTAACCAATCTTGTGCATCCAATAGGTGTGTTTGTGTCATTGGATGAACATTTAGGTCATTTTCGTCCTCCCTAGGGTTATTCTTGTCCAATTAGGGTTTTTAACCAATCTTGTGCATCCAATAGGTGTGTTTGTGTCATTGGATGAACATTTAGGTCATTTTCGTCCGCCCTAGGGTTATTCTTGTCCAATTAGGGTTTGTAGCCAATCTTGTGCATCGAATAGGTGTGTTTGTGTCATTGGATGAACATTTAGGTCATTTTCGTCCTCCCTAGGGTTATTCTTGTCCAATTAGGGTTTTTAACCAATCTTGTGCATCCAATAGGTGTGTTTGTGTCATTGGATGAACATTTAGGTCATTTTCGTCCTCCCTACACTTAATCTTGTGCAATTAGGGTTTTTAACCAATCTTGTGCATCCAATAGGTGTGTTTGTGTCATTGGATGAACATTTAGGTCATTTTGGTCCTCCATACACTTAATCTTGTGCAATAAGGGTTTTTAACCAATCTTGTGCATCCAATAGGTGTGATTGTGTCATTGGATGTACATTTAGGTCATTTTCGTCCTCCCTAGGGTTATTTTTGTCCAATTAGGGTTTTTAGCCAATCTTCTGCATCGAATAGGTGTGTTTGTGTCATTGGATGAACATTTAGGTCATTTTCGTCCTCCCTAGGGTTATTCTTGTCCAATTAGGGTTTTTAACCAATCTTGTGCATCCAATAGGTGTGTTTGTGTCATTGGATGAACATTTAGGTCATTTTCGTCCTCCCTACGCTTATTCTTGTGCAATTAGGGTTTTTAACCAATCTTGTGCATCCAATAGGTGTGTTTGTGTCATTGGATGAAAATTTAGGTTGTTTTCGTCCTCCCTAGGGTTATACTTCTCCTGTTAGGGTTTTTAACCAATCTTGTGCATCCAATAGGTGTGTTTGTGTCATTGGATGAACATTTAGGTCATTTTCGTCCTCCCTAGGGTTATTCTTGTCCAATTAGGGTTTTTAGCCAACTTGTGCATCCATTAGGTGTGTTTGTGTCATTGGATGAACATTTAGGTCATTTTCGTCCTCCCTAGGGTTATTCTTGTCCAATTAGGGTTTTTAGCCAACTTGTGCATCCATTAGGTGTGTTTGTGTCATTGGATGAACATTTAGGTCATTTTCGTCCTCCCTAGGGTTATTCTTGTCCAATTAGGGTTTTTAACCAATCTTGTGCATCCAATAGGTGTGTTTGTGTCATTGGATGAACATTTAGGTCATTTTCGTCCACCCTATGGTTATTCTTGTCCAATTAGGGTTTTTAACGAATCTTGTGCATCCAATAGGTGTGTTTGTGTCATTGGATGAACATTTAGGTCATTTTCGTCCTCCCTAGGGTTATTCTTGTCCAATTAGGGTTTTTAACCAATCTTGTGCATCCAATAGGTGTGTTTGTGTCATTGGATGAACATTTAGGTCATTTTGGTCCTCCATACTTAATCTTGTGCAATTAGGGTTTTTAAGCAATATTTTTGCATCCAATAGGTGTGTTTGTGTCATTGGATGAACATTTAGGTCATTTTCGTCCTCCCTAGGGTTATTCTTGTCCAATTAGGGTTTTTAACCAATCTTGTTCGTCCAATAGGTGTGTTTGTGTCATTGGATGAACATTTAGGTCATTTTCGTCCTCCCTAGGGTTATTCTTGTCCAATTAGGGTTTTTAACCAATCTTGTGCATCCAATAGGTGTGTTTGTGTCATTGGATGAACATTTAGGTCATTTTCGTCCTCCCTGGTGTTCTTCTAGTCCAATTAGGGTTTTTAACCAATCTTGTGCATCCAATAGGTGTGTTTGTGTCATTGGATGAACATTTAGGTCATTTTCGTCCTCCCTAAACTTAATCTTGTCCAATTAGGGTTTTTAACCAATCTTGTGCATCCAATAGGTGTGTTTGGGTCATTGGATGAACATTTAGGTCATTTTCGTCCTCCCTAGGGTTCTTCTTGTCCAATAAGGGTTTTTAACCAATCTTGTGCATCCAATAGGTGTGTTTGTGTCATTGGAAGAACATTTAGGTCATTTTCGTCCTCCCTAGGGTTATTCTTCTCCAATTAGGGTTTTTAACCAATCTTGTGCATCCAATAGGTGTGTTTGTGTCATTGGATGAACATTTACGTCATTTTCGTCCTCCCTAGGGTTATTCTTGTCCAATTAGGGTTTTCAACCAATCTTGGGCATCCAATAGGTGTGTTTGTTTCATTGGATGAACATTTAGGTCATTTTCAACCTCCCTAGGGTTATTCTTGTCCAATTAGGGTTTTTAACCAATCTTGTGCATCCAATAGGTGTGTTTGTGTCATTGGATGAACATTTACATCATTTTGGTCCTCCCTAGGGTTATTCTTGTCCAATTAGGGTTTTTAACCAATCTTGTGCATCCAATAGGTGTGTTTATGTCATTGGATGAACATTTTGGCCATTTTCAACCTCCCTAGGGTTATGCTTGTCCAATTAGAGTTTTTAACCAATCTTGTGCATCCAATAGGTGTGTCTATCTCATTGGATGAACATTTAGGTGATTTTCGTCCTCCATACACTTAATCTTGTCCAATTAGGGTTTTTAACCAATCTTGTGCTTCAATTGGTGTGTTTGTGTCATTGGATGAACATTTAGGTCATTTTCGTCCTCCCTAGGGTTATTCTTGTCCAATTAGGGTTTTTAACCAATCTTGTGCATCCAATAGGTGTGTTTGTGTCATTGGATGAACATTTAGGTCATTTTCGTCCTCCCTACACTTAATCTTGTCCAATTAGGGTTTATAACCAATCTTGTGCATCCAATTGGTGTGTTTGTGTCATTGGATGAACATTTAGGTCATTTTCGTCCTCCCTAGGGTTATTCTTGTCCAATTAGGGTTTTTAACCAATCTTGTGCATCCAATAGGTGTGTTTGTATCATTGGATGAACATTTAGGTCATTTTCGTCCTCCCTAGGGTTATTCTTCTCCAATTAGGGTTTTTAACCAATCTTGTTCATCCAATAGGTGTGTTTGTGTCATTGGATGAACATTTAGGTCATTTTCGTCCTCCCTAGGGTTAGTCTTGTCCAATTAGGGTTTTTAACCTATCTTGTGCATCCAATAGGTGTGTTAGTGTCATTGGATGAACATTTAGGTCATTTTCGTCCTCTCTAGGGTTTTTAACCTATCTTGTGCATCCACTAGGTGTGTTTGTGTCATTGGATGAACATTTAGGTCATTTTCGTCCTCCCTAGGGTTATTCTTCTCCAATTAGGGTTTTTAACCACTCTTGTGCATCCAATAGGTGTGTTTGTGTCATTGGATGAACATTTAGGCCATTTTCGTCCTCCCTAGGGTTATTCTTGTCCAATTAGGGTTTTTAACCAATCTTGTGCTTCCAATAGGTGTGTTTGTGTCATTGGATGAACATTTAGGTCATTTTCGTCCTCCCTAGGGTTATTCTTCTCCAATTAGGGTTTTTAACCACTCTTGTGCATCCAATAGGTGTGTTTGTGTCATTGAATGAACATTTAGGTCATTTTCATCCTCCCTAGGGTTATTATTGTCCAATTAGGGTTATTAACCAATCTTGTGCATCCAATAGGTGTATTTGTGTCATTGGATGAACATTTAGGTCATTTTCGTCCTCCCTTGGGTTAGTTTTGTCCAATTAGGGTTTTTAACCAATCTTGTGCATCCAATAGGTGTGTTTGTGTCATTGGATGAACAATTAGGTCATTTTCGTTGTACCTAGGGTTATTCTTCTCCAATTAGGGTTTTTAACCAATCTTGTGCATCCAATAGGTGTGTTTGTGTCATTTGATGAACATTTAGGTCATTTTCGTCCTCCATAGGGTTATTCTTGTCCAATTAGGGTTTTTAACCAATCTTGTGCATCCAATAGGTGTGTTTGTGTCATTGAATGAACATTTAGGTCATTTTCATCATCCCTAGGGTTATTATTGTCCAATTAGGGTTTTTAACCAATCTTGTGCATCCAATAGGTGTATTTGTGTCATTGGATGAACATTTAGGTCACTTTCATCCTCCCTACACTTAATCTTGTCCAATTAGGGTTTTTAACCAACCTTGTGCATGCAATAGGTGTGTTTGTATCATTGGATGAACATTTAGGTCATTTTCGTCCTCCCTAGGGTTATTCTTCTCCAATTAGGGTTTTTAACCAATCTTGTTCATCCAATAGGTGTGTTTGTGTCATTGGATGAACATTTAGGTCATTTTCGTCCTCCCTAGGGTTAGTCTTGTCCAATTAGGGTTTTTAACCTATCTTGTGCATCCAATAGGTGTATTTGTGTCATTGGATGAACATTTAAGTCATTTTCGTCCTCCCTAGGGTTATTCTTGTCCAATTAGGGTTTTTAACCAATCTTGTGCATCCAATAGGTGTATCTGTGTCATTAGATGAACATTTAGGTCATTTTCGTCCTCCCTAGGGTTATTCTTTCCAATTTGGGTTTTTAACCAATCTTTTTCATCCAATAGGTGTGTTTGTGTCATTGGATGAACATTTAGGTCATTTTCGTCCTCCCTAGGGTTATTCTTGTCCAATTAGGGTTTTTCACCAATCTTGTGCATCCAATAGGTGTGTTTGTGTCATAGGATGAACATTTAGGTCACTTTCGTCCTCCCTACACTTAATCTTATCCAATTAGGGTTTTTAACCAACCTTGTGCATCCAATATGTGTGTTTGTGTCATTGAATGAACATTTAGGTTATTTTCATCCTCCCTAGGGTTATTATTGTCCAATTAGGGTTTTTAACCAATCTTGTGCATCCAATAGGTGTATTTGTGTCATTGGATGAACATTTAGGTCATTTTCGTCCTCCCTAGGGTTATTCTTGTCCAATTAGGGTTTTTAACCAATCTTGTGCATCCAATAGGTGTATCTGTGTCATTGGATGAACATTTAGGTCATTTTCGTCCTCCCTAGGGTTAGTCTTGTCCAATTAGGGTTTTTAACCTATCTTGTGCATCCAATAGGTGTATTTGTGTCATTGGATGAACATTTTGGTCATTTTCGTCCTCCCTAGGGTTATTCTTGTCCAATTAGGGTTTTTAACCAATCTTTTTCATCCAATAGGTGTGTTTGTGTCATTGGATGAACAATTAGATCAATTTCGTCCTCTCTAGGGTTATTCTTCTCCAATTAGGGTTTTTAACCACTCTTGTGCATCCAATAGGTGTGTTTGTGTCATTGAATGAACATTTAGGTCATTTTCATCCTCCCTAGGGTTATTATTGTCCAATTATGGTTTTTAACCAATCTTGTGCATCCAATAGGTGTGTTTGTGTCATTGGATGAACATTTAGGTCACTTTCGTCCTCCCTACACTTAATCTTGTCCAATAAGGGTTTTTAACCAAGCTTGTGCATCCAATAGGTGTGTTTGCGTCATTGGATGAACATTTAGGTCATTTTCGTCCTCCCTTGGGTTATTCTTCTCCAATTAGGGTTTTTAACCAATCTTATTCATCCAATAGGTGTGTTTGTGTCATTGGATGAACATTTAGGTCATTTTCGTCCTCCCGAGGGTTAGTCTTGTCCAATTAGGGTTTTAAACCTATCTTGTGCATCCAATAGGTGTGTTAGTGTCATTGGTTGAACATTTAGGTCATTTTCGTCCTCTCTAGGGTTTTTAACCAATCTTGTGCATCCACTAGGTGTGTTTGTGTCATTGGATGAACATTTAGGTCATTTTCGTCCTCCCTAGGGTTATTCTTCTCCAATTAGGGTTTTTAACCACTCTTGTGCATCCAATAGGTGTGTTTGTGTCATTGGATGAACATTTAGGTCATTTTCGTCCTCCCTACACTTAATCTTGTCCAATTAGGGTTTTTAACCAATCTTGTGCATCCAGTAGGTGTGTTTGTGTCATTGGATGAACATTTAGGTCATTTTCGTCCTCCCTGTGGTTATTCTTGTCCAATTAGGGTTTTTAACCAATCTTGTGCATCCAATAGGTGTGTTTGTGTCATTGGATGAACATTTAGGTCATTTTCGTCCTCCCTAGGGTTATTCTTCTCCAATTAGGGTTTTTAACCAATCTTGTGCATCCAATAGGTATGTTTGTCTCATTAGATGAACATTTAGGTCATTTTCGTCCTCCCTACACTTAATCTTGTCAAATTAGGGTTTTTAACAAATCTTGGGCATCCAATAGGTGTGTTTGTGTCATTGGATGAACATTTAGGTCATTTTCGTCCTCCCTAGGGTTCTTCTAGTCCAATTAGGGTTTTTAACCAATCTTGTGCATCCAATAGGTGTGTTTGTGTCATTGGATGAACATTTAGGTCATTTTCGTCCTCCCTAGGGTTATTCTTGTCCAATTAGGGTTTTTAACCAATCTTGTGCATCCAATAGGTGTGTTTGTGTCATTGGATGAACATTTAGGTCATTTTCGTCCTCCCTACACTTAATCTTGTCCAATTAGGGTTTTTAACCAATCTTGTGCATCCAATAGGTGTGTTTGTGTCATTGGTTGAACATTTAGGTCATTATCGTCCTGCCTGGGGTTCTTCTTGTCCAATTAGGGTTTTTAACCAATCTTGTGTATTTAATAGGTGTGTTTGTGTCACTGGATGAACATTTAGGTCATTTTCGTCCTCCCTAGGGTTCTTCTTGTCCAATTTGGGTATTTAACCAATCTTGTGCATCAAATAGGTGTGTTTGTGTCATTGGATGAACATTTAGGTCATTTTCGTCCTCCCTAGGGTTATTCTTGTCCAATTAGGGTTTTTAACCAATCTTGTGCATCCAATAGGTGTGTTTGTGTCATTGGATGAACATTTAGGTCATTTTCGTCCTCCCTACACTTAATCTTGTCCAATTAGGGTTTTTAACCAATCTTGTGCATCCAATAGGTGTGTTTGTGTCATTGGATGAACATTTAGGTAATTTTCGTCCTCCCAAGGGTTCTTCTTGTCCAATTAGGGTTTTTAACCAATCTTGTGCATGCAATAGGTTAGTTTGTGTCATTGGATGAACATTTAGGTCATTTTCGTCCTCCCTAGGGTTATTCTTGTCCAATTAGGGTTTTTAACCAATCTTGTGCATCCAATAGGTGTGTTTGTGTCATTGGATGAACATTTAGGTCATTTTCGTCCTCCCTAGGGTTATTCTTCTCCAATTAGGGTTTTTAACCAATCTTGTGCATCCAATAGGTGTGTTTGTGTCGTTGGATGAACATTTAGGTCATTTTCTTCCTCCCTAGGGTTATTCTTGTCCAATTAGGGTTTTTAGCCAACTTGTGCATCCAATAGGTGTGTTTGTGTCATTGGATGAACATTTAGGTCATTTTCGTCCTCCCTAGGGTTATTCTTGTCCAATTATGGTTTTTAACCAATCTAGTGAATCCAATAGGTGTGTTTGTGTCATTGGATGAACATTTAGGTCATTTTCGTCCTCCCTAGGGTTATTCTTGTGCAATTAGGGTTTTTAACTAATCTTGTGCATCCAATAAGTGTGTTTGTGTCATTGGATGAACATTTAGGTCATTTTCGTCCTCCCTAGGGTTATTCTTGTCCAATTAGGGTTTTTAACCAATCTTGTGCATCCAATAGGTGTGTTTGTGTCATTGGATGAACATTTAGGTCATTTTCGTCCTCCCTAGGGTTATTCTTCTCCAATTAGGGTTTTTAACCAATCTTGTGCATCCAATAGGTGTTTTTGTGTCATTGGATGAACATTTAGGTCATTTTCGTCCTCCCTAAGATTATTCTTGTCCAATTAGGGTTTTTAACCAATCTTGTACATCCAATAGGTGTGTTTGTGTTATTGGATGAACATTTAGGTCATTTTCGTCCTCCCTAGGGTTAGTCTTGTCCAATTAGGGTTTTTAATAAATCTTGTGCATCCAATAGGTGTGTTTGTGTCATTGGATGAACATTTAGGTCATTTTCGTCCTCCCTAGGGTTATTCTTCTCCAATTAGGGTTTTTAACCAATCTTGTGCATCCAATAGGTGTGTTTGTGTCATTGGATGAACATTTAGGTCATTTTCGTCCTCCCTAAATTTATTCTTGTCCAATTAGGGTTTTTAACCAATCTTGTGCATCCAATAGGTGTGTTTGTGTCATTGGATGAACATTTAGGTCATTTTCGTCCTCCCTAGGGTTATTCTTGTCCAATTAGGGTTTTTAACCAATCTTGTGCATCCAATAGGTGTGTTTGTGTCATTGGATGAACATTTAGGTCATGTTCGTCCTGCCTACACTTAATCTAGTGCAATTAGGGTTTTTAACAAATCTTGTTCATCCAATAGGTGTGTTTGTGTCATTGGATGAACATTTAGGTTGTTTTCGTCCTCCCTAGGGTTATTCTTGTCCAATTAGGGTTTTTAACCAATCTTGTGCATCCAATGGGTGTGTTTGTGTCATTGGATGAACATTTAGGTCATTTTCGTCCTCCCTAGGGTTATTCTTGTCCAATTAGGGTTTTTAACCAATCTTGTGCATCCAATAGGTGTGTTTGTGTCATTGGATGAACATTTAGGTCATTTTCGTCCTCCCTAGGGTTGTTCTTCTCCAATTAGGGTTTTTAACCAATCTTGTGCATCCAATAGGTGTATTTGTGTCATTGGATGAACATTTAGGTCATTTTCGTCCTCCCTACACTTAATCTTGTGCAATTAGGGTTTTTAACCAATCTTGTGCATCCAATAGGTGTGTTTGTGTCCTTGGATGAACATTTAGTTCATTTTCGTTCTCCCTAGGCTTATTCTTGTCCAATTAGGGTTTTTAACCAATCTTGTGCATCCAATAGGTGTGTTTGTGTCATTGGATGAACATTTAGGTCATTTTCGTCCTCCCTAGGGTTATTCTTCTCCAATTAGGGTTTTTAACCAATCTTGTGCATCCAATAGGTGTGTTTGTGTCATTGGATGAACATTTAGGTCATTTTCGTCCTCCCTAGGGTTATTCTTGTCCAATTAGGGATTTTAGCCAACTTGTGCATCACAAAAGTGTGTTTGTGTCATTGAATGAACATTTAGGTCATTTTCATCCTCCCTAGGGTTATTCTTGTCCAATTAGGGTTTTTAACCAATCTTGTGTATCCAATAGATGTGTTTGTGTCATTGGATGAACATTTAGGTCATTTTCGTCCTCCCTAGGGTTATTCTTGTCCAATTAGGGTTTTTAACCAATCTTGTGCATCCAATAGGTGTGTTTGTGTCATTGGATGAACATTTAGGTCATTTTCGTCCTCCCTAGGGTTATTCTTCTCCAATTAGGGTTTTTAACCAATCTTGTGCATCCAATAGGTGTGTTTGTGCCATTGGATGAACATTTAGGTCATTTTCGTCCTCCCGACACATAATCTTGTCCAATTAGGGTTTTTAACCAATCTTGTGCATCCAATAGGTGTGTTTGTATCATTGGATGAACATTTAGGTCATTTTCGTCCTCCCTAGGGTTATTCTTCTCCAATTAGGGTTTTTAACCAATCTTGTTCATCCAATAGGTGTGTTTGTGTCATTGGATGAACATTTAGGTCATTTTCGTCCTCCCTAGGGTTAGTCTTGTCCAATTAGGGTTTTTAACCTATCTTGTGCATCCAATAGGTGTGTTAGTGTCATTGGATGAACATTTAGGTCATTTTCGTCCTCTCTAGGGTTTTTAACCTATCTTGTGCATCCACTAGGTGTGTTTGTGTCATTGGATGAACATTTAGGTCATTTTCGTCCTCCCTAGGGTTATTCTTCTCCAATTAGGGTTTTTAACCACTCTTGTGCATCCAATAGGTGTGTTTGTGTCATTGGATGAACATTTAGGCCATTTTCGTCCTCCCTAGGGTTATTCTTGTCCAATTAGGGTTTTTAACCAATCTTGTGCTTCCAATAGGTGTGTTTGTGTCATTGGATGAACATTTAGGTCATTTTCGTCCTCCCTAGGGTTATTCTTCTCCAATTAGGGTTTTTAACCACTCTTGTGCATCCAATAGGTGTGTTTGTGTCATTGAATGAACATTTAGGTCATTTTCATCCTCCCTAGGGTTATTATTGTCCAATTAGGGTTATTAACCAATCTTGTGCATCCAATAGGTGTATTTGTGTCATTGGATGAACATTTAGGTCATTTTCGTCCTCCCTTGGGTTAGTTTTGTCCAATTAGGGTTTTTAACCAATCTTGTGCATCCAATAGGTGTGTTTGTGTCATTGGATGAACAATTAGGTCATTTTCGTTGTACCTAGGGTTATTCTTCTCCAATTAGGGTTTTTAACCAATCTTGTGCATCCAATAGGTGTGTTTGTGTCATTTGATGAACATTTAGGTCATTTTCGTCCTCCATAGGGTTATTCTTGTCCAATTAGGGTTTTTAACCAATCTTGTGCATCCAATAGGTGTGTTTGTGTCATTGAATGAACATTTAGGTCATTTTCATCATCCCTAGGGTTATTATTGTCCAATTAGGGTTTTTAACCAATCTTGTGCATCCAATAGGTGTATTTGTGTCATTGGATGAACATTTAGGTCACTTTCATCCTCCCTACACTTAATCTTGTCCAATTAGGGTTTTTAACCAACCTTGTGCATGCAATAGGTGTGTTTGTATCATTGGATGAACATTTAGGTCATTTTCGTCCTCCCTAGGGTTATTCTTCTCCAATTAGGGTTTTTAACCAATCTTGTTCATCCAATAGGTGTGTTTGTGTCATTGGATGAACATTTAGGTCATTTTCGTCCTCCCTAGGGTTAGTCTTGTCCAATTAGGGTTTTTAACCTATCTTGTGCATCCAATAGGTGTATTTGTGTCATTGGATGAACATTTAAGTCATTTTCGTCCTCCCTAGGGTTATTCTTGTCCAATTAGGGTTTTTAACCAATCTTGTGCATCCAATAGGTGTATCTGTGTCATTAGATGAACATTTAGGTCATTTTCGTCCTCCCTAGGGTTATTCTTTCCAATTTGGGTTTTTAACCAATCTTTTTCATCCAATAGGTGTGTTTGTGTCATTGGATGAACATTTAGGTCATTTTCGTCCTCCCTAGGGTTATTCTTGTCCAATTAGGGTTTTTCACCAATCTTGTGCATCCAATAGGTGTGTTTGTGTCATTGGATGAACATTTAGGTCACTTTCGTCCTCCCTACACTTAATCTTATCCAATTAGGGTTTTTAACCAACCTTGTGCATCCAATATGTGTGTTTGGGTCATTGAATGAACATTTAGGTTATTTTCATCCTCCCTAGGGTTATTATTGTCCAATTAGGGTTTTTAACCAATCTTGTGCATCCAATAGGTGTATTTGTGTCATTGGATGAACATTTAGGTCATTTTCGTCCTCCCTAGGGTTATTCTTGTCCAATTAGGGTTTTTAACCAATCTTGTGCATCCAATAGGTGTATCTGTGTCATTGGATGAACATTTAGGTCATTTTCGTCCTCCCTAGGGTTAGTCTTGTCCAATTAGGGTTTTTAACCTATCTTGTGCATCCAATAGGTGTATTTGTGTCATTGGATGAACATTTAGGTCATTTTCGTCCTCCCTAGGGTTATTCTTGTCCAATTAGGGTTTTTAACCAATCTTTTTCATCCAATAGGTGTGTTTGTGTCATTGGATGAACAATTAGATCAATTTCGTCCTCTCTAGGGTTATTCTTCTCAAATTAGGGTTTTTAACCTCTCTTGTGCATCCGATAGGTGTGTTTGTGTCATTGGAGGAACATTTATGTCACTTTCGTCCTCCTTACACTTAATCTTGTCCAATTAGGGTTTTTAACCAACCTTGTGCATCCAATATGTGTGTTTGTGTCATTGAATGAACATTTAGGTCATTTTCATCCTCCCTAGGGTTATTATTGTCCAATTAGGGTTTTTAACAAATCTTGTGCATCCAATAGGTGTATCTGTGTCATTGGATGAACATTTAGGTCATTTTCGTCCTCCCTAGGGTTATTCTTTCCAATTAGGGTTTTTAACCAATCTTGTGCATCCAATAGGTGTGTTTGTGTCATTGGATGAACATTTAGGTCATTTTCGTCCTCCCTAGGGTTATTCTTCTCCAATTAGGGTTTTTAACCAATCTTTTTCATCCAATAGGTGTGTTTGTGTCATTGGATGAACATTTAGGTCATTTTTGTCCTACCTAGGGTTATTCTTCTGCAATTAGGGTTTTTAACCTTTCTTGTGTATCCAATAGGTGTGTTTGTGTCATTGGATGAACATTTAGGTCATTTTCGTCCTCCCTACACTTATTCTTGTCCAATTAGGGTTTTTCACCAATCTTGTGCATCCAATAGGTGTGTTTGTGTCATTGGATGAACATTTAGGTCATTTTCGTCCTCCCTAGGGTTATTCTTCTCCAATTAGGGTTTTTAACCAATCTTGTGCATCCAATAGGTGTGTTTGTGTCATTGGATGAACATTTAGGTCATTTTCGTCCTCCCTACACTTAATCTTGTCCAATTAGGGTTTTTAACCAATCTTGTGCATCCAATAGGTGTGTTTGTGTCATTGGAAAAACATTTAGGTCATTTTCGTCCCCCCTACACTTAATCTTATACAATTAGGGATTTTAACCAATCTTGTGCATCCAATAGGTGTGTTTGTGTCATTGGATGAACATTTAGGTCATTTTCGTCCTCCCTAGGGTTATTCTTCTCCAATTAGGGTTTTTAACCAATCTTGTGCATCCAATAGGTGTGTTTGTGTCATTGGATGAACATTTAGGTCATTTTCGTCCTCCCTAGGGTTATTCTTCTCCAATTAGGGTTTTTAACCAATCTTGTGCATCCAATACGTGTGTTTGTGTCTTTTGATGAACATTTATGTCATTTTCGTCCTCCCTAGGGTTATTCTTGTCCAATTAGGGTTTTTAACCAATCTTGTGCATCCAATAGGTGTGTTTGTGTCATTGGATGAACATTTAGGTCATTTTCGTCCTCCCTAGGGTTATTCTTCTCCAATTAGGGTTTTTAACCAATCTTGTGCATCCAATACGTGTGTTTGTGTCATTGGATGAACATTTAGGACATTTTCGTCCTCCCTACACTTCATCTTGTCCAATTAAGGTTTTTAACCAATCTTGTGCATCCAATAGGTGTGTTTGTGTCATTGGATGAACAGTTAGGTCTTTTTCGTCCTGCCTAGGGTTATTCTTGTCCAATTAGGGTTTTTAACCAATCTTGTGCATCCAATAGGTGTGTTTGTGTCATTGGATGAACATTTAGGTCATTTTCGTCCTCCCTAGGGTTATTCTTCTCCAATTAGGGTTTTTAACCAATCTTGTGCATCCAATAGGTATGTTTGTCTCATTAGATGAACATTTAGGTCATTTTCGTCCTCCCTACACTTAATCTTGTCAAATTAGGGTTTTTAACAAATCTTGGGCATCCAATAGGTGTGTTTGTGTCATTGGATGAACATTTAGGTCATTTTCGTCCTCCCTAGGGTTCTTCTAGTCCAATTAGGGTTTTTAACCAATCTTGTGCATCCAATAGGTGTGTTTGTGTCATTGGATGAACATTTAGGTCATTTTCGTCCTCCCTAGGGTTATTCTTGTCCAATTAGGGTTTTTAACCAATCTTGTGCATCCAATAGGTGTGTTTGTGTCATTGGATGAACATTTAGGTCATTTTCGTCCTCCCTACACTTAATCTTGTCCAATTAGGGTTTTTAACCAATCTTGTGCATCCAATAGGTGTGTTTGTGTCATTGGATGAACATTTAGGTAATTTTCGTCCTCCCTAGGGTTATTCTTCTCCAATTAGGGTTTTTAACCAATCTTGTGCATCCAATAGCTGTGTTTGTGTCATTGGATGTACATTTAGGTCATTTTGGTCCTCCCTAGGGTTAGTCTTGTCCAATTAGGGTTTTAACTAATCTTGTGCATCCAATAGGTGTGTTTGTGTCATTGGATGAACATTTAGGTCATTTTCGTCCTCCCTAGGGTTATTCTTCTCCAATTAGGGTTTTTAACCAATCTTGTGCATCCAATAGGTGTGTTTGTGTCATTGGATGAACATTTAGGTCATTTTCGTCCTCCCTACACTTAATCTTGTCCAATTAGGGTTTTTAACCAATCTTGTGCATCCAATAGGTGTGTTTGTGTCATTGGAGGAACATTTAGGTCATTTTCGTCCTCCCTAGACTTAATCTTGTCCAATTAGGGTTTTTAACCAATCTTGTGCATCCAATAGGTGTGTTTGTGTCATTGGATGAACATTTAGGTCATTTTCGTCCTCCCTAGGGTTCTTTTTGTCCAATTAGGGTTTTTAACCAATCTTGTGCATCCAATAGGTGTGTTTGTGTCATTGGATGAACATTTGGGTCATTTTTGTCCTCCCTAGGGTTCTTCTTATCCAATTAGGGTTTTTAACCAATCTTGTGCATCCAATAGGTGTGTTTGTGTCATTGGATGAACATTTAGGTCATTTTCGTCCTCCCTAGGGTTCTTCTTGTCCAATTAGGGTTTTTAACCAATCTTGTGCATCCTATAGGTGTGTTTGTGTCATTGGATGAACATTTAGGTCATTTTCGTCCTCCCTAAACTTAATCTTGTCCAATTAGGGTTTTTAACCAATCTTGTGCATCCAATAGGTGTGTTTGTGTCATTGGATGAACATTTAGGTCATTTTCGTCCTCCCTAAACTTATTCTTGTCCAATTAGGGTTTTTAACCAATCTTGTGCATCCAATAGGTGTGTTTGTGTCATTGGACGAACATTTAGGTCATTTTCGTCCTCCGTAGGGTTATTCTTCTCCAATTAGGGTTTTTAACCAATCTTGTGCATCCAATAGGTGTGTTTGTGTCATTGGATGAACATTTAGGTCATTTTCGTCCTCCCTACACTTAATCTTGTCCAATTAGGGTTTTTAACCAATCTTGTGCATCCAATAGCTGTGTTTGTGTCATTGGATGAACATTTAGGTCATTTTCGTCCTCCCTAGGGTTTTTCTTCTCCAATTAGGGTTTTTAACCAATCTTGTGCATCCAATAGGTGTGTTTGTGTCATTGGATGAACATTTAGGTCATTTTCGTCCTCCCTACACTTAATCTTGTCCAATTAGGGTTTTTAACCAATCTTGTGCATCCATTAGGTGTGTTTGTGTCATTGGATGAACATTGAGGTCATTTTCGTCCTCCCTAGGGTTATTCTTCTCCAATTAGGGTTTTTAACCAATCTTGTGCATCCAATAGGTGTGTTTGTGTCATTGGATGAACATTTAGGTCATTTTCGTCCTCCCTAGGGTTATTCTTGTCCAATTAGGGTTTTTAACCAATCTTGTGCATCCAATAGGTGTGTGTATGTCATTGGATGAACATTTAGGTCATTTTTGTTCTCCCTAGGGTTATTCTTGTCCAATTAGGGTTTTTAACCAATCTTGTGCATCCAATAGGTGTGTTTGTGTCATTGGATGAACATTTAGGTCATTTTCGTCCTCCCTACACTTAATCTTGTGCAATTAGGGTTTTTAACCAATCTTGTGCATCCAATAGGTGTGTTTGTGTCATTGGATGAACATTTAGGTCGTTTTGATCCTCCATACACTTAATCTTGTGCAATTAGGGTTTTTAACCAATCTTGTGCATCCAATAGGTGTGTTTGTGTCATTGGATGAACAATTAGGTTGTTTTCATGCTCCCTAGGGTTATTCTTGTCCAATTAGGGTTTTTAACCAATCTTGTGCATCCAATAGGTGTGTTTGTGTCATTGGATGAACATTTAGGTCATTTTCGTCCTCCCTACACTTAATCTTGTGCAATTAGGGTTTTTAACCAATCTTGTGCATCCAATAGGTGTGTTTGTGTCATTGGATGAACATTTAGGTCAGTTTGGTCCTCCATACACTTAATCTTGTGCAATTAGGGTTTTTAACCAATCTTGTGCATCCAATAGGTGTGTTTGTGTCATTGGATGAACATTTAGGTCATTTTCGTCCTCCCTAGGGTTATTCTTGTCCAATTAGGGTTTTTAACCAATCTTGTGCATCCAATAGGTGTATTTGTCTCATTGGATGAACATTTAGGTCATGTTCGTCCTGCCTACACTTAATCTTGTGCAATTAGGGTTTTTAACCAATATTGTTCATCCAATAGGTGTGTTTGTGTCATTGGATGAACATTTAGGTTGTTTTCGTCTTCCCAAGGGTTATTCTTGTCCAATTAGGGTTTTTAACCAATCTTGTGCATCCAATAGGTGTGTTTGTGTCATTGGATGAACATTTAGGTCATTTTCGTCCTCCCTAGGGTTATTCTTGTCCAATTAGGGTTTTTAACCAATCTTGTGCATCCAATAGGTGTGTTTGTTTCATTGGATGAATATTTTGGTCATTTTCGTCCTCCCTAGAGTTATTCTTGTCCAATTAGGGTTTTTAACCAATCTTGTGCATCCAATAGGTGTGTTTGTGTCATTGGATGAACATTTAGGTCATTTTCGTCGTCCCTAGGGTTATTCTTGTCCAATTAGGGTTTTTAACCAATCTTGTGCATCCAATAGGTGTGTTTGTTTCATTGGATGAACATTTAGGTCATTTTAGTCCTGCCTATGGTTATTCTTGTCCAATTAGGGTTTTTAACCAATCTTGTGCATCCAATAGGTGTGTTTGTGTCATTGGATGAACATTTAGGTCATTTTCGTCCTCCCTAGGGTTATTCTTGTCCAATTAGGGTTTTTAACCAATCTTGTGCATCCAATAGGTGTGTTTGTGTCATTGGATGAACATTTAGGTCATTTTCGTCCTCCCTAGGGTTATTCTTGTCCAATTAGGGTTTTTAACCAATCTTGTGCATCCAATAGGTGTGTTTGTGTCATTGGATGAAAATTTAGGTCATTTTCGTCCTCCATAAGGTTATTCTTCTCCTATTATGGTTTTTAACCAATCTTGTGCATCCAATAGGTGTGTTTGTGTCATTGGATGAACATTTAGGTCATTTTCGTCCTCCCTAGGGTTATTCTTGTCCAATTAGGGTTTTTCACCAATCTTGTGCATCCAATAGGTGTGTTTGTGTCATTGGATGAACATTTAGGTCATTTTCGTCCTCCCTAGGGTTATTCTTCTCCAATTAGGGTTTTTAACCAATCTTGTGCATCCAAGAGGTGTGTTAGTGTCATTGGATGAACATTTAGGTCATTTTCGTCCTCCCTAGGGTTATTCTTCTCCAATTAGGGTTTTTAACCAATCTTGTTCATCCAATAGGTGTGTTTGTTTCATTGGATGAACATTTAGGTCATTTTAGTCCTCCTTAGGGTTATTCTTCTCCAATTAGGGTTTTTAACCACTCTTGTGCATCCAATAGGTGTGTTTGTGTCATTGGATGAACATTTAGGTCATTTTCGTCCTCCCTAGGGTTATTCTTGTCCAATTAGGGTTTTTAACCTATCTTGTGCATCCAATAGGTGTGTTAGTGTCATTGGATGAACATTTAGGTCATTTTCGTCCTCTCTAGGGTTTTTAATAAATCTTGTGCATCCAATAGGTGTGTTTGTGTCATTGGATGAACCTTTAGGTCATTTTTGTCCTCCCTAGGGTTAGTCTTGTCCAATTAGGGTTTTTAACCAATCTTGTGCATCCAATAGGTGTGTTTGTGTCATTGAATGAACAATTAGGTCATTTTCGTCCTCCCTAGGGTTATTCTTCTCCAATTAGGGTTTTTAACCACTCTTGTGCATCCAATAGGTGTGTTTGTGTCATTGGATGAACATTTAGGTCACTTTCGTCCTCCCTACACTTAATCTTGTCCAATTAGGGTTTTTAACCAACCTTGTGCATCCAATAGGTGTTTTTGTGTCATTGGACGAACATTTAGGTTATTTTCGTCCTCCCTAGGGTTATTCTTCTCCAATTAGGGTTTTTAACCAATCTTGTGCATGCAAAAGGTGTGTTTGTGTCATTGGATGAACATTTAGGTCACTTTCGTCCTCCCTACACTTAATCTTGTCCAATTACGGTTTTTAACCAACCTTGTGCATCCAATATGTGTGTTTGTGTCATTGAATGAACATTTAGGTCATTTTCGTCCTCCCTAGGGTGATTATTGTCCAATTAGGGTTTTTAACCAATCTTGTGCATCCAATAGGTGTATTTGTGTCATTGGATGAACGTTTAGGTCATTTTCGTCCCCCCTATGGTTAGTTTTGTCCAACTAGGGTTTTTAACCAATCTTGTGCATCCAATAGGTGTGTTTGTGTCATTGGATGAACAATTAGGTCATTTTCGTCCTCCCTAGGGTTATTCTTCTCCAATTAGGGTTTTTAACCAATCTTGTGCATCCAATAGGTGTGTTTGTGTCATTCGATGAACATTTAGGTCATTTTCGTCCTCCCTAGGGTTATTCTTGTCCAATTAGGGTTTTTAACCAATCTTGTGCATCCAATAGGTGTGTTTGTGTCATTGGATTAAAATTTAGGTAATTTTCGTCCTCCCTAGGGTTAGTCTTGTCCAATTAGGGGTTTTAACCAATCTTGTGCAACTAATAGGTGTGTTTGTGTCATTGGATGAACATTTAGGTCATTTTCGTCCTCACTAGGGTTATTCTTCTCCAATTAGGGTTTTTAACCTATCTTGTGCATCCAATAGGTGTGTTTGTGTCATTGGATGAACATTTAGGTCATTTTCGTCCTCCCTACACTTAATCTTTTACAATTAGGGTTTTTAACCAACCTTGTGCATCCAATAGGTGTGTTTGTGTCATTGGATGAACATTTAGGTCATTTTCGTCCTCCCTAGGGTTATTCTTCTCCAATTAGGGTTTTTAACCAACCTTGTGCATCCAATATGTGTGTTTGTGTCATTGAATGAAAATTTAGGTCATTTTCATCCTCCCTAGGGTTATTATTGTCCAATTAGGGTTTTTAACCAATCTTGTGCATCCAATAGGTGTATTTGTGTCATTGGTTGAACTTTTAGGTCATTTTCGTCCTCCCTAGGGTTAGTTTTGTCCAATTAGGGTTTTTAACCAATCTTGTGCATCCAATAGGAGTGTTTGTGTCATTGGATGAACAATTAGGTCATTTTCGTCCTACCTAGGGTTATTCTTCTCCAATTAGGGTTTTTAACCAATCTTGTGCATCCAATAGGTGTGTTTGTGTCATTGGATGAACATTTAGGTCATTTTCGTCCTCCCTAGGGTTATTCTTGTCCAATTAGGGTTTTTAACCAATCTTGTGCATCCAATAGGTGTGTTTGTGTCATTGGATTAACATTTAGGTCATTTTCGTCCTCCCTAGGGTTAGTCTTGTCCAATTAGGGTTTTTAACCAATCTTGTGCATCCAATAGGTGTGTTTGTGTCATTGGATGAACATTTAGGTCATTTTCGTCCTCCCTACACTTAATCTTGCCCAATTAGGGTTTTTAACCAATCTTGTGCATCCAATAGGTGTGTTTTTGTCATCGGATGAACATTTTGGTCATTTTCATCCTCCCTATGGTTAGTCTTGTCCAATTAGGGTTTTTAACCAATCTTGTGCATCCAATAGGTGTGTTTGTGTCATTGGATGAACATTTAGGTCATTTTCGTCCTCCCTACACTTAATCTTGTCCAATTAGGGTTTTTAACCAATCTTGTGCATCCAATAGGTGTGTTTGTGTCATCGGATGAACATTTTGGTCATTTTCATCCTCCCTATGGTTAGTCTTGTCCAATTAGGGTTTTTAACCAATCTTGTGCATCCAATAGGTGTGTTTGTGTCATTGGATGAACATTTAGGTCATTTTCGTCCTCCCTACACTTAATCTTGTACAATTAGGGTTTTTAACCAATCTTGTGCATCCAATAGGTGTGTTTGTGTAATTGGATGAACATTTAGGTCATTTTGTTCTTCTATACACTAAATCTTGTGCAATTAGGGTTTTTAACCAATCTTGTGCATCCAATAGGTGTGTTTGTGTCATTGGATGAACATTTAGGTTGTTTTCGTCCTCCCTAGGGTTATTCTTGTCCAATTAGGGTTTTTAACCAATCTTGTGCATCCAATAGGTGTGTTTGTGTCATTGGATGAACATTTAGGTCATTTTCATACTCCCTAGGGTTATTCTTGTCCAATTAGGGTTTTTAACCAATCTTGTGCATCCAATAGGTGTGTTTGTGTCATTGGATGAACATTTAGGTCATTTTCGTCCTCCCTAGGGTTATTCTTCTCCAATTAGGGTTTTTAACCAATCTTGGGCATCCAATAGGTGTGTTTGAGTCATTGGATGAACATTTAGGTCATTTTCGTCCTCCCTACTCTTCATCTTGTCCAATTAGGGTTTTTAACCAATCTTGTGCATCCAATAGGTGTGTTTGTGTCATTGGATGAACATTTAGGTCATTTTCGTCCTCCTTAGGGTTATTCTTCTCCAATTAGGGTTTTTAACCAATCTTGTGCATCCAATAGGTGTGTTTGTGTCATTGGATGAACATTTAGGTCATTTTCGTCCTCCCTACACTTAATCTTGTCCAATTAGGGTTTTTAACCAATCTTGTGCATCCAATAGGTGTGTTTGTGTCATTGCATGAACATTTGGGTCATTTTCATCCTCCCTAGGGTTCTTCTTGTCCAATTAGGGTTTTTAACCAATCTTGTGCATCCAATAGGTGTGTTTGTGTCATTGGATGAACATTTAGGTCATTTTCGTCCTCCTTAGGGTTATTCTTCTCCAATTAGGGTTTTTAACCAATCTTGTGCATCCAATAGGTGTGTTTGTGTCATTGGATGAACATTTAGGTCATTTTCGTCCTCCCTAGGGTTCTTTTGTTCAATTAGGGTTTTTAACCAATCTTGTGCATCCAATAGGTGTGTTTGTGTCATTGGATGAACATTTAGGTCATTTTCGTCCTCCTTAGGGTTATTCTTCTCCAATTAGGGTTTTTAACCAATCTTGTGCATCCAATAGGTGTGTTTGTGTCATTGGATGAACATTTAGGTCATGTTCGTCCTCCCTAGGGTTCTTCTTGTCCAATTAGGGTTATTAACCAATCTTGTGCATCCAATAGGTGTGTTTGTGTCATTGCATGAACATTTAGGTCATTTTTGTCCTCCTTAGGGTTTTTCTTCTCCAATTAGGGTTTTTAACCAATCTTGTGCATCCAATAGGTGTGTTTGTGTCATTGGATGAACATTTAGGTCATTTTCGTCCTCCCTACACTTAATCTTGTCCAATTAGGGTTTTTAACCAATCTTGTGCATCCAATAGGTGTGTTTGTGTCATTGGATGATCATTTAGTTCATTTTCGTCCTCCCTAGGGTTATTCTTCTCCAATTAGGGTTTTTAACCAATCTTGTGCATCCAATAGGTGTGTTTGTGTCATTGGATGAACATTTAGGTCATTTTCGTCCTCCCTACACTTAATCTTGTCCAATTAGGGTTTTTAACCAATCTTGTGCATCCAATAGGTGTGTTTGTGTCACTGGATGAACATTTAGGTCATTTTCGTCCTCCCTACACTTAATCTTGTCCAATTAGGGTTTTTAACCAATCTTGTGCATCCAATAGGTGTGTTTGTGTCATTGGATGAACATTTAGGTCATTTTCGTCCTCCCTAGGGTAGTTCTTCTCCAATTAGGGTTTTTAACCAATCTTGTGCATCCAATAGGTGTGTTTGTGTCATTGGATGAACATTTAGGTCATTTTCGTCCTCCCTACACTTAATCTTGTCCAATTAGGGTTTTTAACCAATCTTGTGCTTCCAAAAGGTGTGTTTGTGTCATTGGATGAACATTTAGGTAATTTTCGTCCTCCCTAGGGTTATTCTTCTCCAATTAGGGTTTTTAACCAATCTTGTGCATCCAATAGGTGTGTTTGTGTCATTGGATGAACATTTAGGTCATTTTCGTCCTCCCTACACTTCATCTTGTCCAATTAGGGTTTTTTACCAATCTTGTGCATCCAATAGGTGTGTTTGCATCATTTGATGAACATTTAGGTCATTTTCGTCCTCCTTAGGGTTACTCTTCTCCAATTAGGGTTTTTAACCAATCTTGTGCAACGAATATGTAGGATTGTGTCATTGGATGAACTTTTAGGTCATTTTCGTCCTCCCTACACTTCATCTTGTCCAATTAGGGTTTTTAACCAATCTTGTGCATCCAATAGGTGTGTTTGTGTCATTGGATGAACATTTAGGTCATTTTCGTCCTCCCTACACTTCATCTTGTCCAATTAGGGTTTTTAACCAATCTTGTGCATCCAATAGGTGTGTTTGTGTCATTGGATGAACATGTAGGTCATTTTCGTCCTCCCGACACTTCATCTTGTCCAATTAGGGTTTTTAACCAATCTTGTGCGTCCAATAGGTGTGTTTGCATCATTTGTTGAACATTTAGGTCATTTTCGTCCTCCTTAGGGTTACTCTTCTCGAATTAGGGTTTTTAACCAATCTTGTGCAACCAATATGTGTGATTGTGTCATTGGATGAACTTTTAGGTCATTTTCGTCCTCCCTACACTTCATCTTGTCCAATTAGGGTTTTTAACCAATCTTGTGCATCCAATAGGTGTGTTTGTGTCATTGGATGAACATTTAGGTCATTTTCGTCCTCCCTACACTTCATCTTGTCCAATTAGGGTTTTTAACCAATCTTGTGCATCCAATAGGTGTGATTGTGTCATTGGATGAACATTTAGGTCATTTTCGTCCTCCCTAGGGTTATTCTTCTCCAATTAGGGTTTTTAACCAATCTTGTGCATCCAATAGGTGTGTTTGTGTCATTGGATGAACATTTAGGTCATTTTCGTCCTCCCTAGTCTTATTCTTCTCCAATTAGGGTTTTTAACCAATCTTGTGCATCCAATAGGTGTGTTTGTGTCATTGGATGAACATTTAGGTCATTTTCGTCCTCCCTACACTTCATCTTGTCCAATTAGGGTTTTTAACCAATCTTGTGCATCCAATAGGTGTGTTTGTGTCATTGGATGAACATTTAGGTCATTTTCGTCCTCCCTACACTTCATCTTGTCCAATTAGGGTTTTTAACCAATCTTGTGCATCCAATAGGTTTGTTTGTGTGATTGGATGAACATTTAGGTCATTTTCGTCCTCCCTACACTTCATCTTGTCCAATTAGGGTTTTTAACCAATCTTGAGCATCAAATAGGTGTGTTTGTGTCATTGGATGAACATTTAGGTCATTTTCGACCTCCCTAGGGTTATTCTTCTCCAATTAGGGTTTTTAACCAATCTTGTGCATCCAATAGGTGTGTTTGTGTCATTGGATGAACATTTAGGTCATTTTCGTCCTCCCTAGGGTTATTCTTGTCCAATTAGGGTTTTTAACCAATCTTGTGCATCCAATAGGTGTGTTTGTGTCATTGGATTAACATTTAGGTCATTTTCGTCCTCCCTAGGGTTAGTCTTGTCCAATTAGGGTTTTTAACAAATCTTGTGCATCCAATAGGTGTGTTTGTATCATTGGATGAACATTTACGTCACTTTCGTCCTCCCTACACTTAATCTTGTCCAATTAGGGTTTTTAACCAACCTTGTGCATCCAATAGGTGTGTTTGTGTCATTGGATGAACATTTAGGTCATTTTCGTCCTCCCTAGGGTTATTCTTCTCCAATTAGGGTTTTTAACCAATCTTGTTCATCCAATAGGTGTGTTTGTGTCATTGAATGAAGATTTAGGTCATTTTCATCCTCCCTAGGGTTATTATTGTCCAATTAGGGTTTTTAACCAGTCTTGTGCATCCAATAGGTGTGTTTGTGTCATTGGATGAACATTTAGGTCATTTTCGTCCTACCTAGGGTTAGTCTTGTCCAATTAGGGTTTTTAACCAATCTTATGCGTCCAATAGGTGTGTTTGTGTCATTGGATTAACATTTAGGTCATTTTCGTCCTCCCTACACTTAATCTTGTCCAATTAGGGTTTTTCACCAATCTTGTGCATCCAATAGGTGTGTTTGTGTCATTTGATGAACATTTAGGTCATTTTCGTCCTCCCTAGGGTTATTCTTCTCCAATTAGGGTTTTTAACCAATCTTGTGCGTCCAAGAGGTGTGTTTGTGTTATTGGATGAACATTTAGGTCATTTTCGTCCTCCTTAGGGTTATTCTTCTCCAATTAGGGTTTTTAACCACTCTTGTGCATCCAATAGGTGTGTTTGTGTCATTGGATGAACATTTAGGTCATTTTCGTCCTCCTTAGGGTTATTCTTCTCCAATTAGGGTTTTTAACCAATCTTGTTCATCCAATAGGTGTGTTTGTGTCATTGGATGAACATTTAGGTCATTTTCGTCCTCCTTAGGGATATTCTTCTCCAATTAGGGTTTTTAACCACTCTTGTGCATCCAATAGGTGTGTTTGTGTCATTGGATGAACATTTAGGTCATTTTCGTCCTCCCTAGGGTTATTCTTGTCAAATTAGGGTTTTTAACCAATCTTGTGCATCCAAAAGGTGTGTTTGTGTCATTGGATGAACATTTAGGTCACTTTCGTCCTCCCTACACTTAATCTTGTCCAATTACGGTTTTTAACCAACCTTGTGCATCCAATATGTGTGTTTGTGTCATTGAATGAACATTTAGGTCATTTTCGTCCTCCCTAGGGTGATTATTGTCCAATTAGGGTTTTTAACCAATCTTGTGCATCCAATAGGTGTATTTGTGTCATTGGATGAACGTTTAGGTCATTTTCGTCCCCCCTATGGTTAGTTTTGTCCAACTAGGGTTTTTAACCAATCTTGTGCATCCAATAGGTGTGTTTGTGTCATTGGATGAACAATTAGGTCATTTTCGTCCTCCCTAGGGTTATTCTTCTCCAATTAGGGTTTTTAACCAATCTTCATCCTTTTCATTTTCTTCATTTTTTCTAATAAGTAACATCTTTATTGGTACATAAATGTTTGTTTTATTTTAATGTATATCCTTTCAAAATTAAAGTTATTTGCGGATTTAAAAACATTTTATTTTTTAACTAATTTTCATATATATATATATATATATATATATGCTTACTTTGTTTTGGCTATCATTAGCATTTGTGTTATCTTGTGATATTCCCGTAATTTTCCTTAGTTGGTTTAATCGAGATGGTATAAGAGTATTCAATTTACATAATATGAATAACTAAGTTGGTGAGAAGATATATACTGCAATAGGTGTCAAAATTACTCGTTGTAATATATATTGTATTTAGTTCAATTAAGGAAGTGTCATTGACATCTTTCACTAAAGATTTGAATGAAACCTATCAGGCTGCATATAATCACCAAACATCACTTTGCAACTCATGCTATTGTTGAGTTTCATTCACAGTTAACTGAGAGAATCAAGGTATAATATCTTGTTTTAGACATATCTTCATGTTATCAACTAATATGAATTTTGCTGTGAGATTTTGTCTGCTATATGCGATGAAAATTCCTCGGTGAAATTATGTTTGGCGTGTGGATGGAATTCGATAACATAGTTCAACTTGAACTCCTTGCTGACGATATCAAATATTCAATCCCGTATGATGTCGACAACCTTGTTTCCCTCTCAGGCACATTGAACCTATCATTCAACGAACTCTTCGATCAAATTCCAAACTCACTTGGAAAATGTCCTGTCACCGTGAGCTTCGACATCAGAAACAACAACCTCATCGGTGAGATTCCCCAAACATAAACTTCTTCAAACCAGGGTCCAACTACATTTTTCTGTAACAAAGACCTGTGTAGATTTCCACGTCAAATGTCAATGAAAATATTTTGAGCATCCCATGTTTTGGAGAGTTTTTCATACCTCATGCTAATGTCAATGAATATTTGGCAATTGTTACTACTTTTGAGTTATTGGGAGTTGCATATGATGAAGTTGTCATTGAAACTAGGACCAATAGAGGTGCCTCGTATAGTTTTGAGTGGTTGAAAATTGTATTTTTCAAGCAACTTCATGAAGGACGATATGAATGTGTAGCAAGGGCATACCTACTTCATTCGGTAAGGTGTACCATTTTAAGTGATAAAAGTTTTATCCTTGTATCTGCAAAATATTTGTTTCTGTTTCAAGACCTTGATACTTGTGGTAAATTGGCATGACTACCTTAGAGATAGTACATTGCCTGCAACGAAACATATTGGAGGATATTTATCTCTATTTCAGGTACTATTATATTTATTACTATTATTATTTTTAATTATTTCAATACCTTAATAATTTTATTATATTTCAATTATTTACAGTCTTGGACTTATGAGCATTTTTCTGATATTTGTAAACGGGATATGAATGAGCCTATATCTTCGATGCCACAGGTGTTTTGATGGACTGCAAAACAAACATCTAGGAACATTGCATACTACATAGCAAAGTTGGATGCTCTGAGGGATACTGATATTATCTAGACGCCGAATTATGATGACAACTCTATGATACAATTTCAGTTTGTGTCGTTGCTTACAGGATACATTCGTTGGTGTTCCACGATGGTACCGTATTTACCAGAGAGATGCATACGACAGTTTGGGTATACTCAACGCATCCCTTCTACACCATCGATGCTTGTTGTACATGATGTTGATGTTGAATGGAGTATGTACAGGAACTATGTACGACCACTTCGAGTTAAATTTCATCTAGCTGCATAACCACAGGAGTGTGTTGAGGGATACATCCAATGGTATTATAGGATATCTCATTCTCGGATGATCCCTTACGTTGCTGCATATGCTAGTCCTAGTTATGATGTTAGTCTTGGTCCTGATACTGGTCATAGTCGTGATGCTGGTCCTAGTCATGATGTTGGTCCCAATACTAGGTGTACACAGTTTCACGAAATTGGTGGTCTTATACAGTAGAGTTTAGATTTACATATGAGTGGTCCTGAAGATCAGATGTGTGTCTTATTATAGAGAGCTTTACATATTACTAGAGGAGGAGATTATCAGTAGTCTTATAGTTGTATTATTCAGACTTATTATGCGAGTCTTATTATAGTTGTATCATTCAAACTTATTTTATTATGCGTGACTTATTTATTTACTGTCTTGCTTTAATATTTATTTAAAGTGTCAATCATCTAAATTGAAAACAACATTTAAAGTATCAATCATATCATTTAAAGCAACATATCTAATGAACCCCAATATTGTAGACGTCCTGCATAAGCTATATCCCATGAAGTAGACTCATGACTACGGTGCTTCTTCCAATGCCATGTAAGTGGAGGTAACAGACATGCATATTTCAATTTAACTTGAACCCAATTACTTTCATTAACAAAACCAATGTTGATAACTCGATCACGTGACAAATCTCCATTATGTGCACCCCACAATAGGAAAAAAGTCAAACAAAAAGTTTTTCCCAACGTAACAAGAATGAGATTATATTTTGTTGCTATCATGTAACCCATACCAAGAATGGTCATCCACTTCTCGCTAGCTTGGTTTTCCAACTCAATTACAAGTAAAGACTTTGTCACTTCTTGCAAATGTTCCTTCAATAATGCAGCATATAAATTAGGTTTGGACTTAATATCTGTATACAATTGTCGATGCACAATGCTCTAGTATTCTTCACCATGACCACGTAAAGCAGCAATAGCATGACATCCACAGTTTTCATCTGCTTTAACATTAACTATGTCTTCAATATATGGATGAATTAAAGGAGGAAACTCGTGGAAATATTGTCTAACCTGACTCGTCATAGGTGCTTGATGAGATAGTTGTTTGGATGCTTGTTGGGAGACTTGTTTGGATGCTTGTTGGGAGACTTGAGTATCAACATGTTCAAAGTATGAAGGGTTGCGATATACGTCAAACCCCTTCGGCTTAGTGCCTTTTTTCTTCTTAACACCACCTTTTGTTTTGATCTTATCCAGTGGTGCACACATTGATGTTGTCTCCGGATATGCTATTTCACACAACTTGCTCTTTAATGCCCTTCTTCCAGCAACATTAAGTTTTTTCCATGTTTTCCAAATTATATTCATCTCCAATGTAATGTCCAACTTTGAATCATTTGCCAACTTTTCTTCCTCTTGATCACTATTCATGGTTAATTTCCTCCAATGTATATGAACTTCATCTAATGGGATTGGAACACCTTCCAGCTTGTATCATATCAACTCACATGCACAAGGTAATCCATGAGTGTTTCTAAGTATACAACAACACATCATAGTCGTTATTGACAGAGCTGACTCTCTTGTATTCATGAACAATATCAACTAAGGCTTTCTTGGATATAACCCAAGTCAATTTCTCATAGAATGGATTGTTGTGTATATGCTCTTTGCGACCCTTACTTATCTCAAATGAATCTTTTATCTTAATAATTTGAAAGTTGACAAAATAAATTTATATGAAGTTGACAAAATAAATTTGTCGAAGATGGAAATACAACTTCAATTGCATTCATTAAAGCAAGTTCTCTATCAGTCACGATCACCTGAGAAAATGAGGTGTTTGAAACAAACAACTCTTTTAACTTCTCCAATGCCCAACAAAAGTTGTCTTGACGTTCATAATCCATATAAGCAAATGCAACATTAAATGTCAACTCAGTTGAAGTTACACCAACAATTTCAAACAATGGTAACCTATACTTGTTGGTTTTGTAGGTGCTATCCATGATCAATATAAGAGGGAACATATTCAACAAAGTTATGGAATATGGGTGCGTCCAAAACATATCCCTCACAACGTTGGAGTCCTCATGAGTCCTACTCCAACAAGTATACTTCTTAACTTCAAGTAACTTCAACAAATGTCGCATATTAATTCTAGGTCATTTCAAATTCTTCCTGTATGTACTTCGTCACTTGTAAATTTGATAGATATTAGTCACATTCTTCGTATCTCGATCTCTCAAAGATGACAAGATGTGTCTCGGTGCAACGTGATATTTTGTCAACTCGTCAACATGTTTCTTATCTTCTTCTTTTAAGCGTCCCATAAATGCATTATTCTCAAAAATAGCTACTAACTCATGATTTTGAAGTCCACACATTAAACTAATAATCCATCATTCAACATTTTTCAATGGTCTCGATCTAAGTATAAACGAACATCCACACCTTTTAGTTGAAGTACTTGTGTTATTTTTATTTGACTTATATTTTCCACCCCTATCACAACCAATAATTAATTTTGACTTCCTTCCTCTCTTTCCAGTCTCTATGTCAGATCGAGTAATGATAATTGCTACTCGATTTTGTCGGCCAACCTCTCTTGCCCATGATATGACAACTTCTCGCGACTCAAAAATTTTGATCAGTTGTGAATGCTTCAGTTAAATCTATAAGTACTGGTTGTGTCTTTTCCATCCCTATTTCAAAAAAAAAATATTAACTACCGGATTTTTGAAATTTTTGGTTCAGGATATTAACTACTGGATTTTTCAAAAAGTGAAATTTCCGATGAAGAAAATATAACTACTGGATTTTTCAAAATTTTGAAATTTCCGGTATTGTAAATGTAACCACCAGAAATTTGAATGAGCAAATTTCCGTATTACAAATACCTACTGGAAATTTGGTTGCCAAATTTTACATACCGGAAATTTAGTTGAGGGGGTGAGATTTTGAAGTCATTGTTTTTTTACCACTCACGTGAATGAAATTTTTAAAGATAAAATTGAGTTTTTAACAAATTGGGGGTACAAGTTTAATTGATACAAAAGCTAACTTTCTCGATGTTATTGCAGAGGTGAAAGATGTAGTTGCTACCTTGACTGCGCAAAAGTTTATTGCTAAGGTGAGAAAATCTCATTTCTTTTTCTTGTGTACTTATCTGTCTTATGCCGTATTACAAATCATTGATTGACAATTAATTTTGAAATGTTATCTTGTTCCCGGACATGATGAATACTTCTGTTACTTCATTGTTTGTCACTTGAGTTTGTTATGGTCCTCAACAGATTCAGATTGGGCAGGGAATTTTGCCGTGATTAGTACATTCCTGTCTTGATAGTTATATCTGGATGTTCATGTGATTATGTTGCTGACAGAAATATTTTAATCTAAAGAGATTTTTCAGTTTCATTTGGACAACCATATATGTGCTTCTCATGTATAAATGTGGATGAAATAGTGTATGTGATTGATGCATTAGTATAAAAGATGATGGAACTCCCATTTAATATTTAAATACATCTCACTTGGTAGAATAATACTAACTGAGTTGCAAAGTAGCATACTATTTTTTTTTTTTTTTTTTTGTCTTTAAAAGAAACAGGTGACATAGTAAACTTGTGATTATATCTAGACTGAAGCTTTACTTTTTATGTAGTTAGAACTTGCAATAATTGCAGGTTTTTAAACCTTAGCCTCTTATGTTAGTTGAAATTAGACCACACATCTCAATTTTTTTCTGAAGCTCTCATTTAATTTGTCCATAACATAACACATGGAGTAATGACATTTTCTTAATTAAATAACTATAACCATTGTTTAAGTTAAGAGCTAATCTAAACCATAACATACTAATTATATCGAATTTTTGTAGACAAATCTTTATTGAGAATGTCCTGATGACAAGATTGCTGCATTTTTATACTAACTGAACTAAGGTTCTTTTAGATATGTTTGTCAGTCTTATTTTATGTGCAAAATATGAGTGTTATTGATTTTCTGAGTTGAAAGCTACCAAGAAACCATGCAACGAGGATAACATTAAGCTTAATTGTACTTCTAAACAGAAATTAGTGTGAGTGCTTCCTATTATATTTCATTGATTGATATATTGGTAACTTTACAAACAGTATATGTAACTCCTATTAGTTGTTCATCAACATTTATTGAACACACAACCTGTAGTAGAAGTAGAGGAACAACCCAAAAAAAAGAGAGTGAACACAAATGGTTCAAAGAAGAGGAAGAATAAATCAAAGTCTGGCTGGGGTTGGACAGCAGTCTATGAATATGTAATGCTTTTGTGTGGATGGTATAATGGTCCCATTTCTCATGGTCTTTCTATATATTGTTATCAAATAGCCGCTATATCGCTATAATATATCAAAATTTGAACAAATTGCTATTGATCTGCGATATATATTTTTTTTTAATACAATGTTGTGCCGCTATTGCGGTGCTATAACACTGTAGCAGAGCAGAATTTCAACAAACCACTATTTTCTGTGATTTGCAATCAACAACATTGTTTCTATAAGTGTACTACTTAGAAGCATTACTCTAGTTAATTTGTGAATGAAGACATCTTAAATTTCTTAAGCAAAGTCTCTAGTGATATGTCCATGGGAGTTAATGACTAATTTCTATACGATGATCTTAAATTTTTTAATAATCACTGATTTTGTTCTCATTGTCAATGTAGTTGAACTGTGAATGTCTTTATTTTGTTCTCATTTTCATTGTAAACGTATCAGTGAAGAAGGGAATGGAGTTGATTAGCTAACTATCTCTTCGACTGATATGCAAAGTAGCAAATTAAAGATTTTGCAAAGCTTTTATACATTGCCAAGCTTATTTTTGTTTTCTTAGTTATGTTTGTATCTCTTTACTCAATTTTATTATATTGTTGTTGGAATTTGAGTGTCAAAAACAATTTAAAAATCACAATTTATGTCACCGAAGATATTACTGGGTTGAGTCGCGGACTAGGTCGCTCTCTTTAAGACGTTTCGCGGCACTGCCCAAATTGTGCAAGACAGACTATCAACCACGAAGTCCCCAGGATAAAACAGCCCAGATCATTGTATCGGAGTTCTACTGCACTGTAGAAAACCGTTCTAGAATTACACCCTCAATATGGCGCTTAAAGTCACTCTTAATATGACGGTTAAAGTCACTCTCAATATGACGATTAAAGTCATTCGCAATATGATACTCTGACCACTCATAACTACGGCACAACGACCGCTCTAAAAAACAAAAAGGACTACGACACAACGACCGCTCTAAAAACCGAAGGGACTGCGGCACAACGACCGCTCTAAAAACCGAAGAGACTGCGGCATAACAGCCGCTCTAAAAACCAAAGGGACTATGGCATAACAGCCGCTCTAAAAACCGAAGGGACTGCGGCATAACAGCCGCTCTAAAAACCGAAGGGACTATGGCATAATAACCGCTCAAAAAACCGAAAGGGACTACGGCATAATAACCGCTCTAAAAACCGAAAGGGACTGCGGCATAATAACCGCTCTAAACCGAAAAGAACTACGGTATAATTACCGCTCTAAACCGAAATGGACAGAAAGAAAGAGGAGAAGTGGCTCGAAATTTGGCGAGCAGAATATAAGAGAGAGAAAAGAGAAAGTTGGCAAAAGCATCCAACTTTTGTGTGCTTTTCACAATAGTTTGATGCTCTTTATATAGTGATGAAAGTAAACTCACATTTCTTTTCTAAGCAATGTGGGACTTTAGTATGTATAGATTTGAAACTACTCAAAATACTAAAGTTTTCCAATGTGGGATTTCAAAATTATTTCTTTCCGATGTGGGACTTAACAAGTTTCTTTCTTCTTAAATTTACAACAAAAATTTCTTTCCAATGTGGGACATCAACAAATTATTATATTCACACAATAATATAATTATTTTCCAACAATCCCCCACTTGAATTTAAAAA
This sequence comes from Cicer bijugum, assembly GCA_037974875.1. NCBI lineage: Eukaryota > Viridiplantae > Streptophyta > Magnoliopsida > Fabales > Fabaceae > Cicer > Cicer bijugum. Next base: position 7,899,704 of record JBBPBT010001178.1, on the reverse strand, counting down.
ATGTTTCTGAAATAGCGTCAACCGCTTCTATAAGATCGTGCATAAACAAATGTGTCTCTTGACTTGAACCTTTGCATAGTAAGTAAGATTCAGATTCAACAAGAGTGACTCGTAGTCTTGAACTCTATCTCTGACATCAAACCCACACACAACATTTTCATAGGGTGTATTCTCAAAAGCCTGTGCATTAATGGCCCTGCACGTGTATCCCAGTATAGTGAACGCTCTAGGAATTCTGCCTCGAAATTCCATAGGAAGCGGCCCCACTTCCACATTCACATAGGTGAGTCTATCAATAGTACTCATGTAGCTAGGTACTCCCTCCACGTAGAGTATAGATCTCATTAAGAGTTTCTATTACCTCATCCTATCATCGCTTCAGGAATCATGATTCTCTAATTTATAATAGCATGTTCATCTCATATCACTCCACGACTTGTTATTACCCATTGAACCTAATTCTTGGGATCTCCAGTCTTTTAGGTCGGGTTACCATCATGAATGACTCTATAGGCATTAGTCTCATCCTTTTGGATGTATTTATGACTTTCTCTATAGTTAATCCTTTCGTCAAAGGATTTGCTAAATTCTCATCAGTGCATACATAATCCACTATAACAACTATTTTAGTAAATAACTTTCTAACAATGTTGTGCTTACGACAAATTTGTCGTCTCTTATCGTTGTAATAACGATTCTCAATCTTCGCAATAGCTGCGGTACTATCGCAATGGATCAACACATCTGTCATAGATTTTTCCCATATAGGGATCTCTGCTAGCAAGCATCTCAACCAGCTTGCTTCTTCACTAGTAGTAGCTAGTGCTATCATTTCAGACTTCATAATAGACTGAGCCAATATTATCTGTTCTTCAATTTCCAAGATACAACACCACTCACTATATTAAAATATAGTCATCGATTGCTTTGGAGTCATCTGATAAGATGTTCCAATCAGCAACATTGTATCCTTCAAGGACTATAGGAAATCTTTGATAATGTAATCCAAGACTCGTGGTCCTTTTAAGGTATCTCATGACCCTTTCAATGGCGTGCCAATGCTCTATACTAGGTCTACTAGTAAACCTACACAACATAGGCAATGTCGGGTCTAGTACAATCAGTGGCATACCTGAGGTTGCCAATGAAGCTCGCATATTCAGTTTTCTAACACTTTCACCAGTGTTCTTGAAAAGTTTCACACTTGGATAGTATGGTGTGCAAGCAGGTTTACAGTCAAAGTAATTATATTTCTTTAGGATATTTTCAACATAGTGATATTGTTCAAAGAAATTCCCTTTTCTGACCTAGTAATCTTGATTCCCAGGATTACATTTGCTTCTCTGAGGTCTTTCATATCAAAGTTGTTACACAACAATGATTTCAAAATGTTATAGCATGAAAGTTTGAATCAAATATTAGTATGTCGTCTACATAGAGACATATGATAGTGCAAATGCCATTTTCAAATTTGTAGTAAATACATTTGTCACTTTCATTCACTTTAAACTCATTCAATTTAATCAAGTTATCAAACTTTTCATGCCATTTCTTAGGAACTTGTTTAAGACCATATAGAGATTTATCTAACTTACAGACCTTGTCTTCTTGTCCATGAATTACAAAATCTTCAGATTGTTCCATATAAATTTCTTCTTCTAGGTCACTATTTAAAAAAAAATTGTTTTAACATCCATCTAGTGTATCACCAGGTTATGAATAGCCGCAAGTGATATAAGCACCCTAATGGATGTTAGTCTAGTGACTGGTAAAAGAGTGTTGAAGAAATCTATATTTTCTCTTTATCTAAAACCCTTGGCTACAAGGCGTGCCTTGTACTTATCAATAGATCCATCGGGTTTTAGTTTCTTTTTCAAAATCCGTTTACAACCTATTAGTTTGTAACCAGGAGACAAGTCTACTAAATGTAAGGTCTTGTTAGACTCTAGAGAATCCATTTCATCGTTTATAGCTTCTTGTCATAGATCTGCATCCAATGATGACAAAACTTCTTTAAGATTTGTAGGATTCTCTTCTAAATTATAAACCATATATTCTGGTTCATAATCTTTAGCAACTTTGACTCTTTTACTTCTTTGAGTTTCTGTTTCACCTTGTTTGCTGCTTTCAGTATTTCTTGTAACAGGAACGTAACTTGGTTCGCTGCCCCCACTATTTCTCCATTTTACAGGGAATTTATTTTAATAGAAGTCAACATCATTTGACTCTAAGATCACTTTTGCATTCAGATCATAAAACCCATACGCCTTGTTCTTTAACACATACCTAATGAATTCTCATTCATAGGTTCTACTAGCGAGTTTAATTCGCTCGGGATCGGGGATTCTGATATAAGTCAGACCACCCCATGTTTGAAAATAAGACAAGTTCGATTTTCTATTCTTCATTATCTCATAAGGAGATGTTTTTGTTTTTAGATTTAAGAACTCTATTCAAAACAAATAAGCAATATATTTTCTGCACACTAATAAGATGCAACAATATAATCAAGCATACTAGCAACAACTAGTTCAATAAGAGTTATATTTTCTTTCTTTTCAATTTTACCATTCACATCAAGCAATTATGGTGCAGTTGTTCCACATATAATTCTAGAAAATTTATAAAACTTATTTAAACAAACTAGAATCATACTTGTAACCTTTTAATTTTTCTACTAAATTGATTTTCAATTTTAGTTATAGAGATTCTTAACATGTCAAACTTTTCATTTTTGTTTTTCATTTCATGTTAACTTTCCCATAATGTTCATATATATCAAAGTGTAATAAATCTAAAGACTCATATTCTCTAACTACGAATTTATGTGAACTCTTTATTATTTTAGTTTGACTACAAAAAATCACATTTTTCAAAATCATTTAGCAATAACTTTGGAATTAAATCTAAGTTACTTAATTTTGAAATCAAATGGGTTCACATCACATAATATAGCATGTCAAAAATTAAAATCTCACAACATGTATGCAAAAAGATACATTTTATTGATTTCAACAATCAAACATAAAGAGACATATTAAATTTCAACACTTAATTTAAATATGTCACGAGTAACGTACCTTAATAGATGATCCCAAAAGTTATCTTCTGAATTTTACATAGGTGTGCCTCCACGGATCTGTCGTCAGCCATCTGATACTTTGGGTAGCAGCTCACTACATACTCATTTAGAGCATCTCAAATATCTCTACCAGTATTGCTGGAACTGTAGTAGTTATACAGATCATTAGCAACTCCATTAAGAATATAATTCTTATCATTATTTTCCGATGGATTAATTCTCCAGCTTTCTTATCCTTTTGTGCTTCAAAACTTAAACAGTTTATTGAAGAGACAAAATAATCAAATCCAGTAATATCTTCTGTTGACATGGCAGAACGAAACGTCTTAAAATTGTTGGAATTTGAGTTTCAAAAACAATTTAAAAATCACAATTTATGTCACCGAAGATATTACTGGGTTGAGTCGCGGACTAGGTCGCTCTCTTTAAGACGTTTTGCGGCACTGCGCAAATTGTGCAAGACAGACTATCAACCACGAAGTCCCCAGGATAAAACAGCACAGATCACTGTATCGGAGTTCTACTGCACTGTAGAAAACCGTTCTAGAATTACACCCTCAATATGGCGCTTAAAGCCACTCTTAATATGACGGTTAAAGTCACTCTCAATATGACGATTAAAGTCATTCGCAATATGGTACTCTGACCACTCATAACTACGGCACAACGACCGCTCTAAAAAACAAAAAGGACTACGGCACAACGACCGCTCTAAAAACCGAAGGGACTGCGGCACAACGACCGCTCTAAAAACCAAAGAGACTGCGGCATAACAGCCGCTCTAAAAACCGAAGGGACTACGGCATAACAGCCGCTCTAAAAACCGAAGGGACTACGGCATAACAGCCGCTCTAAAAACCGAAGGGACTACGGCATAATAACCGCTCAAAAAACCGAAAGGGACTACGGCATAATAACCACTCTAAAAACCGAAAGGGACTGCGGCATAATAAGTGCTCTAAACCGAAAAGAACTACGGTATAATTACCGCTCTAAACCGAAAGGGACTACGGTATAATTACCGCTCTAAACCGAAATGGACAGAAAGAAAGAGGAGAAGTGGCTCGAAATTTGGCAAGCAGAATATAAGAGGGAGAAAAGAGAAAGTTGGCAAAAGCATCCAACTTTTGTGTGCTTTTCACAATAGTTTGATGCTCTTTATATAGTGATGGAAGTAAACTCACATTTCTTTTCTAAGCAATGTAGGAGTTTAGTATGTATAGATTTGAAACTACTCAAAATACTAAAGTTTTCCAATGTGGGATTTTAAAATTATTTCTTTCCGATGTGGGACTTAACAAGTTTCTTTCCTCTTAAATTTACAACAAAAATTTCTTTCCAATGTGGGACATCAACAAATTATTAAATTCACACAATAATATAATTATTTTCCAACAATTGTTGTATAACAAAATCTCATCGTTGATAAACAAAGGTAAATATGCCATTATTTTGATAATAAAACTGTAAATACTGACATGCATTGTTCTGATTTAAATTATTAAAATAGTAAATGTTTTTATTGATTTTTAAATTGATTAAAATTGGTATATGTTTTTATTGATTTTTAAATTGTTTGTGTCAAATATTGGAGATAAATTTTAGTTGGATGTGATTTTTTATGGGTTTATTTTGTTTTGTTTTAGAAATGATTAAATGGAGCCAGTACAAGGATAATGCTACTAAATCATTCTTACATTTTTTTTTATTTAATAAAAGGTCTTACATTCTCATACCAAAAATATTAATT
>JBBPBT010001178.1:7878500-7889512 GCA_037974875.1 Cicer bijugum | reverse complement strand
CCCCCCCCCCCCCCCCCCCCCCCCCCCCCCCACCGCCCAAAGTTGAGCCACAATAGATGTCAGGACCCAAATTAAAATGAAATCCACCAGGAAAATGACCGTTCTCGTCTTTAATGATCCCACCGTACGATAAAGAACTTGTAATAACCATATGAGAACCATCTACATTGAGCATCATAGAGCGAGGAGAAGGGTACCACTAGACATTAATATCATGTATGATGTTATCTTTGTAAGAAACATGTCTTTCAAATATTGCTCGAGATTCAAAGGAGTTCTCGAGAAAACTAATTGGTTATGCTCAGTTCACAACCTATGAGACATAATACCAAAGAAAATAGGTCATATCCACCCATTTATCATAATATTACAATTTTGAACATTAAAGTCAATCTATTTGTATATATGGAGATTGAAGAACGTTCTCCATTAGACATCATATCAATGATAATAAATTTGTTCCATAGCTCTTTCGTTGTGTCTGATGGGGAATAAACACAAAAACACAATAACATGCAATACCCAGCAAATATAAAATTTCCCCAACTTGCAAGAACCTGTCAGGAGCAACAACAAATATATAGCAGCAAATTAATCAAAATAAACGACATAATAAACTTCAATATCTTAACATGGAAAACCCCTCAATGCAAGGGTAAAAACCATGGGTCGTCCAGACCACATAAATAGCTCCATTATAATCAAATAAGGGTACAAGAGAGTCTCAAAACAATGCACAAATTGTGCCTATAATCAGCCAAAATAACAAAACACTAAAGCCTACAAATGTAAAGTAAGAAGAAGAAAAACATCCAAAAACCAAACGTATTTTTCCTATCCAGCCGTTGAAATCGAAGTCTTGAAGGTTTCAAACCTTATGTTCAAATATCAGCCCGATCCAACGGTTAACGAATGAGCAATTGATGTTTTTCTGAGATTGGTTTAACAAAATCGAGAATAGGGTTACTCTTCTCCTTTCTCTGTTGGTGGTTGTCTTTCTTAACAAAATAGTCTCTCTCTTGTAACCCTAATTAGGCCACTCTCTAGTTAAATAAGTGAGACACATGGACTACAATATTTGGGTCTTTCTCCACATAGGAAGAGAGCTCAATACCCAACATATCTTCCCCTCACAACTATGTGGATATAATCGCCAGATCGGCGATATCACAATAAGTTTCAAACTTTCCTCTTGGTAATGCTTTAGCCATCATATCAAAACCATTATAATCAGTATGAACTTTAGCCAATTATAATAACTTAGCTTCCAAAACATCACATATCCAATGATACCTCACATCAATATGTTTGGACCTGCTATGAAAGACGAATTCTTACCAAGATGAATACCACTTTCACTATTGACAAATAATACATATTTATCCTGAATAAACCCAAGCTCCTGCAAGAATTTCTTCAACCAAATCAACTTTTTGCATGCTTCAGTAATAACATTGAACTTTTCCTCAGTTGTATATAATGCTACAGATTTCTTTAATTTAGACTGTCACGCCACAACTCCATGTGCAAATTTAATCATGTAGCCTAAATTTGACTTTCTCGAGTCAATATCTCTAGCCATATATGAGTCAGGGTACCCCACCAAAATAGGTTTGTCACCTCCAAAACAAAGCCTCATACATGTAGTACCACGAAGGTACCTCAAAATTCATTTTACAGCATTCCAATGCTCTCTACCTGGATTTGACAAAAATCTACTAAATGTACCAACAACATGCACAATATCTGGTCTTGTACACAACATTGCATACATCAATTTACTCACAACAGAAGCATATGGAAGTCATTCCATGTCTCTTTTCTCATCTTCACAAGAAGGACTTTGTTTTGAACTCAACTTAAAGTGAGCACCAAGATGAGTACTTAAAGCCTTGGAGTTTTTCATTTGATACCTTTGCAACACTCTCTCAATATAGTGTTCTTGTGACATCCAAAGTTTTTTTTCCTTTCTGTCACGCATGATTCTTATGCCAAGAATCTGTTTAGCTGCTCCCATGTCTTTCATGGCAAATGACTCGCCGAACTGCTTCTTTAACCTGTCAATCTTGGAAATGTTTTTCCCAACAATAAGTATGGCATCAAGCATATGCACGGAGATTAAATTGAAGCGGACATCTGGAGCATGTTTGACTCCATTAAGCAACAATTTCATTCCCATGTTGGTTTGCAAGCATACATCACTATTGGTGTCACAGTCTCACAAAACATGCGTGATTGTTTTAGGTGCTTGAAGACATCTAGGACAAGTATCTTAATCAAAGAAACCACTATATTTACACTTAGGGTTGTGCATGGTTGGTTTTAAAAAAAAACAAATTATATCCATTTAAAAACCAATAAACGGATTTGGATTTATAACCAAATCCATTATTTGGTTTAAAACCGGTTATAAAACCAATTGTAAAACTGGTTATGGTTAAATAACCGGTTTTTTTTTATGTAACCAATTTTAAAAAATCAATTTTAAAATCATTTTTTTTCTCAAAATCAGTTAAAATTTGATTATTTTTAAATATCCATTTTTAAAAAATAATTTAGGCATAATTGAAAAACCGACTATTTATAAAAAAATTGATAAAATTCTCAAACCAACTCAAAATCAAGCTACTGCAACTTGTGATCAGAAATCATTTAACTAATGTTTGTTCCATTCAAACTCAACTTTTTAAAAATATTTTCAATGGAAAAATTTTCTATTCCTGCTCAACAAAAGACAGGGAAAGTTCAATCAACATAGTAGTAAAATAAAGCCTCAAGAAACAAAATACAATTTTCAGACATTCCTTTACCCCATCAATAGCATCTCAAATAATATCAAGTAATATACTACACTTGAATTCCTCATAAAAGCTGGGAACTGAACTTATAGTTAATTGATATAGAACCATGAAGAAGTTTATCGCAGCATAGCTCTAACTTCATATAGCTGATACAACAACACCAATATTCAAAATATCAAGCTAAAATTTTTAAGCCATGACTTCATAATTCATATCAATTGACACAGAATAATGAGATCCTATGATAATATGTTCTAATATTCAAAATCAAAAGCATTATACATCAAATGGCAATGTATAAAAACAACTATGCACTAGGAAAGTCAATGAAGTTACTATGACTTAGAAGAAACAACTATACACTAAGAAACCCTAATTCATCTACCCTTCTTCCTTTTGCATTGTTGTAGCAGAGCCTGAGGTTTGATCCTAGCCATTTAACCAAAAGGGTATCATAAATTTCCAGTTTGTTAATTAAACAAAATCAAGGGTTAGAAACCAACTCATGATGATCAAGCTACAACTCATGATGATCAAGCTTCAACTCATGATCATCAGGCTACTGCAAATAATGATCAAGCTTCTAACAATCAAGCTGCAACTCATGATGATCATGCTTTAAACAATCAAGCTACAACTCATGATCATCAAGATTCAAACAATCAAGTTGCAACTCATGATGATCTAGCTTCGAACAATCAAGCTGCAACTCATGGTGATCAACTCAATTTCACTGTAAATTGTAACAATTCAGTTTAAAGAATTCCAATTTTAAGACAAGGCCACAATTGTAATAATTGACACAATGAATTATTTCAATTTGTAACTAAATTCAATACAAAATTTTCAAAACCAAATATTTGTAAATTGCATAAAGTACTCAAATTTAAACGAAAAAAGTTAAAATGAGTTACATAAAGAAACAAACCATTAGCAGCAGCAGGGGCTTCAAATTGAAATTGAAAAATCCCAACTTTGCATCCTCTGCATCCAAGTTGAAATTTTCATTCTCATCAATTTCCCTAATCACTTCAAATTTAATGTAATTTAAATTCAATTCATACCTCACATCTAATATCATGTAAGCTATGTGTCCTAAAAGCCCTTCTCTACACCCTTAGCAAAAACCCCAATCAAGTTTTTATCAACATAAAGCTTATTCAATGTCAGAGTCCCAGTTTTGTCAATTCTCAATCTTCACCAAGAGAAACATGAACCGAAGAAGCACCACCAAATTTCATAGAAGTTATTTCTGAAGAAAAAAAAAAGTTACTTATCAAATCATAATTTAACAACTATTAACTTACATTCAACTATTAAAGCATTTACAATGTTACCTTCCTCTAAAATCTCAAGCTCCTTGAAATCCTCAACTAAAAGAGAATCACTTATTGAAGAAGATTTACGCAATCCTTTAAGCCAACTAGCAGTACAAACTAGAGCTTCAACCGTTTGAGGTGTGAGACAACTACGGTATTCGTCAATCACTCGTCCTCCGGTACTAAAAGTAGACTTAGAGGCCACTGTGGAGATAGGTATGGCAAGCAAGTTTTTGGATATCTTTGCAAGAATTGGAAAACGGCTTGAGTTTAACCTCCACCAGTTTAAAACATCAAAGTTGGTAGATGACCGACTCTCTAAAGATTCTTCCAAGTACCTTTCCAAATCAGACTTTTCAGTAGAGGACGAACCAGTGCTCATTAAAAATCTATTATAACTATAAAGATCTTCCTTACCACTTAAATCAAATTCAGTCGATTGTGATTCAACAAATCTTATAATTTGGTTGCATCAAATGAATTAAAGTTCTGAGTGATCAACCAATTGACAAACTTTAATTTGTTCCTAGGGTCTAAGACAGAAGACATCAACAATAACATGTTCAAATTTTCATATTTTCCCCAATATTTGTCATACTTTGTTTTCATCCTATCAGCCATTACTTTTAAGCACATATCCTTGGAGTTGCACATTTTAAGTATTTTTTCACCTATTCCAAAAACCTCTAACATATACATATTAGAGGCAACATAGGAGGAACCAGATATTCGTAAGGTGGCATCATAAAACATTTTTAAAAGTGGCACAATTGATTGTGCTTTCGCCCAATCTAAACCGGTAGGCACACCTTTCCCCTTCCCCTTAAGTAGTTCCTTAGAATACTTGGGATCATGAATTTGAAGCACTTCAAATGCCTTTTGATGCTTCAAAGTCGAGTCTAATATTAAATATGTTGAGTTCCATCTAGTTTCCACGTCAAGACAAACTAGACCTTTGTATTTAGAGTTTGATCGTTCTACACATGCTTTAAATTTCGCAAACCTAAGAGGAGAAGACCTAGCATATTTCACAGCAGCACAAAGTCTTAAAATTGACAAGTCCAAATCACTCAACCCCTCACTAACAATGATATTTAAGATGTGCGCACAACAACGCATATGCATGTACTCTCCATTAAAAACCAAGCTGTTACAAGACAGTAGTCTTTTCTTCAATTGTTTGATTCCAAGATCATTTGATGAGGCATTGTCAAGTGTCACAGTCAAAACACGATTCAGCCCCCAATCAGTCAAGCACGCATCAATTGTGTTTGTCATAACATCTTCCGTGTGACCTGGGACTTGGCAAAATGTTAGAACCTTATTTTGCAAGTTCCAATTATTGTCAACAAAGTGAGCAGTGACACACATATAAGACAAATTTTGAATAGATGTCCATGTGTCGGCAGTGAGGCAAACTTTTGGTAGTGTTGGGACATATAGTTTTTCAATTTTAACTTTTCTACATCCCATAACAACAAAGTATCGCGTGCAAGTGTGGTGCGTGATATAAGATTGAAAATCTGGATTTAAGCCACTTACAAATTCTTGAAATTCTTGAAAATCTTCACGAGTAAATATCGTAATTTTTCTTGATCAAACCTAGGCACTGAAGGAGAAGAAATAGTATGACCTTCAACATTCATTGCATCCAATGTTCTCTTCCTCTTGTTATACTCGCTATTGGGATTTTTCTTACATCCCTTTGAATGTTGTATCATCGAACTCATCCCATTATCACACTTGAGCTCCTTGCTACAATGGTTGCAAATAGATGTCCCATCCAAATTAGGATCTACTGTGAAATCATTCCAAACAAAAGATTGGTTTTTACGATCTTTAGTTCTAGGTGGTAACATAGTAGTTGTGTTCGGGACAATTGGTGGAGGAGAAACAAACAAATCTTTTGTCTCAGATTGATCACCCATCTTGATGAAATGTTACTGATTGCTGCAATAATGATGAAGATAGTTAATGAACTTAAAATGTTCAAGGTACAAATAACCAAGAAATTGTCGTAAACAGAAAAAAGTCAGTAAATAGGCAGATAACCAAGAAGGCAAACACCCTACATAACAATATTTAAAGCATCAACAAAAAAAGACTAACACCAAAGTTAGCAAAAATTTAATACATATCGCATTTATTTTCATTGAATATGAAGCATTCCTCAACTAAAACTATTCTAATTATATCCATAGATGACGACTCAAATGTAATCATGTCTTCTAGGAAGTGAAATGAACCCATCCTCTAAACTTTCGCATATGAATGTGCTCCTACCTTTTTAGAGTTAGACAAGATATTTGGCTTGTAAGAAAATCTAACATTTCTATATATCTAAGCAAAAAAATATCGGCAAGCAGTTGTGCGCAACGATCGCATCACAAACAACCAAGATAGAGACTATCTACTTAAATCCATTACAAAACTTAAGAAAACACAATTTCTTAAGCACATTATTGTCCAAGTAAATCTCACCCACATGGGATGACGTATGTTGCAATCTCAGTGATTCCATCCAACACACAACATGAAGGATAATAAACTCTAAGCAATCCTCAAGACAGAGACTGAACAGTTACACACTAGTAATTGAATCAAATAAACATAAAAGAAAATCATAATGGGTCCACAAATAAACTAGACAGACTACAAAGAAACAACTCTATAAACATTTCTTCCATAAGTTATTATCCTATAGCCCGTATCTTAAGAAGACATGTATGACTTTATAGTTCTCCCCTTATTAACAACAACAACAATCAGACATTTTTCCACTAAATAGGGTCAGCTACATAGATCAAACGACCCCATAGTGTTCTATCACATAGCATATCTCTAGATATTTCCCAATAGTTTCTCTTATAGTTTTCCTAGGTTTTCCTCTACTTCTAACAATTTGACTATTCTCTATTTGATCTACTCTACTCACTACATAATCTATAACTCACCTCTCCACATAGCCAAACCACCTAAGCGGAGTTTCTACCATATTTTCAACTATAGGTGCTACCCAGTTATCTCTCTCTCTAATGTTTTCATTCCTAATTAATCAGGAAAAAGAAAACTATAATATCAACATTTCCTGTTACACTTGTTTCTATGTCTCACTTATAAACTCTATTAAGATATTACTCTTAGTAAATCACTACGTATCACTAGGCACTCAAATTGACACCCAAATTTTTCTCCCTTTTGATTAAAAAACAGTTCCAATTTTGAAAAAGAAACTATACAAAAACATAAAGAAAAAAGGAAGAAAAGAAAAAGGAGTTACTAGATGAGATTATGAATTAAAAATTAGAAGGTTTTGCATCGAAAGCGAAATTGAAAGAAAAAAAACCCCAATCTTGATTAGGGGAATCAGAAAGAGAGAGTTAAAAGAATAAAATAGGGTTACCCTCTGTAAAGCATTATGGAAGAAATTGAAGTTTGCACGAAGATGGTGATTCGTAGCACAAGATATCTCAGGTTGCCCGGAAAGATTGCCGGGAAACGTTGCTGGAAAACGCGGTCGGAAAACGCAACCAGAAATTGCTTTTGAGAGTTTTGGGGGTTTAGGGTTCTGGGATTGAGATTGGAATTTTGGAGTTGGGTGGATAAAATCTGGTTTAAATCCAAATCCAAAAATAAAATATGGTTGGTTATCCGACCGATTTTAAATAAATAGGTTTATATCCATATTATTTTAACCGGTTATTAAAAATGGTTTCATATCCGGTTATGGATTTTGGTTTCAAAACCGGTTTTTTTTGCACAGCCCTACTTACACTTAGGATTGGTCAGAAGCATAACATGAGTTAATTTCCAAATAAACTTTGACTCTAAGAAGACCTTTCAACTTCCAAACATGCTTAAAATTAGAGTCATCATATTGAGTTGTATCCATTTTAAATATAGTTTGTTAAATTGATTTAATAAAGAAAAATTATTAGTTGAGAACTTCCATATGGAAAAATCATCGAAGAACTAAGTCATCTTGTAAAAAAAAAAAGACAAATTGACAATTGTGTATAATAGAAGATATCCTCCCTCCACAAGAGTTCAAATATTAAAAATACCTCTCCAAATATATGAAATACCTCTCCCTTTCACTCATAAAGCCTTAGGTTTATTCATCAAGTCCCAACTCAACTTCTTCTTGTAACTCATATTAACCATTCTAAGATTACAAAAGCCAAAAGCCTCCAACATCTTTAGGTTTACAGATAGAGTCCTAGGAAATTAAATGGCATTTTTTTTTTTTTTGCATTTGTAGTAGAACTCGATATCAACATAGACATTAATTATATGTATGAAAACTATTTTCAATTAATATAATAAACATTAAATATGATGCCAAATTTCTATTTTTACTTATTATTTTATATATAATATTTATATTTATATTTATATTTATATTTATATTTATATTTATATTTTATTTTAATTTAAACAATAAAGTTTTACTTATATTTTATTATGAAGTGAGTATATATTTTAAAATCCATTAACTCTATGGTTTGTTTAGTCTAGTGATAAAAAAATAAATATTAGATGTGATAAGTTATGAATTTGATATCCATAAATGTTGTTAAGGATGGATAAATGTAAATCTATTTGTGAGGGTTTAATGAGTCATAAAATCTTCTCGACTCCATTCTAATGTATTGTGACCCTAATTTTTTTCTAAAAAACATATGGTCTAAACTAGAAACTATATCACACAACTAGGGGGTGGGGGGCAGACAGATTGAATTGCGCAAAACATAACTTTAACGTTGTGCGACTCAAATCATGGGAATTTGGACTTAGGACGTCGTTACTTACACGAAGTTGGGAGTAGTCAACATCTCTTAGCTAATCCATCATCCCATGTGATCACACTAGCTAACTTCATCTCATATTATATATCTCTTTTAATTTCTCATCTTAATTTCTTCTATGCAATATATTCCTCTTATCCTTGCCCTGTTTAAGAATGTTGAATTATATATATATATATATATATATATATATATATATATATATATATATATATATATATATATCAATAGTGAATGGCCACAAGTAATAGTGCCAAAAGTGTACTACATTATTCTAAAATAATATGGCAATGGTCTTCTTAATTTTTAATTTCTAGTTCAATTGCATTAGTAAAATATAATATTTTTAAGTTTCAGTCTTGTCTCAAATTTAAACTTTCAAATTTGAACTTGATTTTGGAGTTGCATGTATATTTATGGTAGTTATTACTATCTCTTCTATGGATAGAAAAGTTGTGAATAAAAACAATTTGAGAAACTTTTATTATGCACAAAACAATTATTACAAAGATGGTCAATTTATATTCTTATATAAGGTCGGTCCAACACGTTATAAGGTTTAAAGCGAAATTATTAGATAGGACATTCTCAAAAGTTAATAAATAAATTATTAATATTTTATTTAAAAACTATAGAAATTTTCTTTAGAATAATTAATGACATTTTTAACTCTATTTTCTCTATATTTTTCAAAGAATGAAATGACATTTCAATTGTTCTACAGCAACATTAAGAACTCACATAAATTTTTTATCTTTTAGTTGAAGAAGAGAATAGTGTGTAAAAATTGCATCACTCTACTAACTCATGTTAGCTAGATGTTCACTATTTATTTCATGATTTCTTAATTTATAACTAATATTTCTAATACGAACACTTGTACTAAGAAGAATACTATTAAATAATTTGCAATAAAAATAAAATATTTTACTTCTAAGAATATTAGAATGTGAGACATTTTAATTAAATAAAAAATATTTAAGGTCTTTTTATTAAGTAATTTTATTTTTATTTTTTGAGGCCTAAAGGACTTGCTAAGTGCTTTAGTGGCCTTACTCTTTAACCGGCTAAATGGTAATACTAGTTTATTTACATTTTGTCTATTAAAAATATAAAAAATTGTCTTATTTGCACTATTACCCTGCCATTATAAGGTGTACATCAAAGACTTACCAATCTTCTACTTAATATTTAGGTATTTCAATTTCACTTTTTAAGATTTTAAGGTTGTACTTTTGAACAACATAATTTATCAAGATGTACTATTTATATGACACAAAATTTATCCTTTTTTTTTTCAAATGCATAAATCTAAAATTACATTGGAGCAGATAAAACTTCTACCTAGCAATGTGAAAGGGAATTGAATTGCAACTTGGGTGGTCCATTATTTTTTTTATGAGGTGGTCCTTAACTGAATTGAAGACATTTCAATGAATATATAAAACACACTGTGTATGAGTTTTGGTGCATGATGAACAAATTCTGACTTCTCTGAATAATTTAATATTTCAATTTATTGTTAATAGTGGCACATGGTATATACGACCAAAATTCATATGGACCACCTAAAATACACTGCCCCATTATTAATTCAAAATCATACTTTTAGTGAAGAATGTAACCATCATATAAGTTGTTCTCATTCTTTTCAAATAAACAAATAAAAATTTTCTCAATTTTAACACAAATTTTTTGGTCAGTCTCTCAATTTAAAATGTTTGTATCATTCACTCACTGCTAGTAAAACAACTCAATTACTAAATCAAGAAATATTTCATATACTTTATTAGTTTGCTTCAAGATCGAAACATCTATAAATTATAACTTTTTATCTTCAATAATGAAGGTATAAAAAATAAACTTCCATAGAATATCATGATTTAAACAAGATCATCAATAGGAAAATGTAAATTATAAATTTAAGAGAATCATATACTTGCACATTAATTACACATAGATCACATTAAACAACATATACTTCAATTATTTGAAATACAGTGCAAAAAGTGGAAACTTTTTATAATAAATAAAAGAAATAAATTTGGTAATCATTGATTTGTTACAATTTATTTGTTCCACTT
>JBBPBT010001178.1:7839291-7868464 GCA_037974875.1 Cicer bijugum | reverse complement strand
ATTTATTAGATGTAACTCTTTTTCTAATATTTGAATTGTTAAGACACAAGTGATTTATTTTATTTATTTATTTTTTATTCTATTTATTTATTCATTCATTTATTTATTTTAATGAACTAATCTAAAATCGACTTATTTATTAGATGTAACTCTTTTTTATTTTTGAGTTGTTAAAACATAATTTGTATTATTTGGTGGTTTTGAAACTCAATTTAAAAATCAACCAGTAATAAAATATTTTTTAGAGGATTAAATTAGATGTGACATCTTCTTTATTCCTTGAGTTTTGGGACACAAGTTTTACAACTTGATCATCTTAAAACTCATATTTTAAAATATTTACTCAAATTAAACTCTTTTATTTTTCTTTTCTATTTTTGTCAAAATATTTTTATCACAAAATAAATTTTCTTTAAAACACACTCAACACATCCGTTTTTTTTAACCAAGAACTACGTAGTTTTGATTTCTCCATCGCACCGGGAGATACGTAGGAGCAAGATCGTATTCTTGTCAAGCACATAAATAAAAATTTCTTTTTTTGTCTCTTATTTGTTAAGTACCTATTTGTTTCAAAATCATATTTTAAAAATAATAATAATTATTATTTATATTTAATAAAAAAGAAGAATAAATATACTTAAGTTAAAATTAATCTTGCATAATTAATTATAGGTAACCGTTTTAACGGATGTCGTAGGGTGCTAATACCTTCCCTATGCATAATCGACTCTTGAACTCCAATTTGGTTTCAAAGACCATTTTTTCTATTTTTAAAGGGTTTCCTAATATTTTCCCTATTTTAAAATAAATTTTGGTGGCGACTCCATTGAATTCGAGAAACACTCGAAATTTTAGGTCGCTACACATGAGTAAATCAGTAATGAACACATCAAAACAGCATCAAAAATTTTAATTTACTCAATTCTACAATAATCTATTTCAAAATCCCTAAATCCAACTGAGAATAAAATAAAAATCCCTTTCTTCATTCCGAACTCTTAAACCCCAAATCCCTAACCTATGGAACACAATATTTCTTACATGCATGAATTAGAGATAGAAAAAGGGAAACTCACCTCTTGATTTCCAAAATAATAGAGAAAATGATGGTATCCTCAACTCTTTCTATATTGACTTCTAGCAAAATTGCACTTTTCCTTTCTCTTTTCTTATGTTGTCAATATTTTTGGTTGTTTTCTCTTTTCTTCTCTTTTCTCCTTCTCTTCTTCTTTCTTTGATTCTTTCCTCTTCTCTCCCTTTCTTTTCTGTTTTTCGTTCTCTCCTCCCCCTTATTCTTTTTCTTTTCTTTTGTTTTAATTTGTTTTATTTATTTAACTTTTAGTTTACTACTTCCCCTTTCTATTATTATTATTATTATTATTATTATTATTATTATTATTATTATATACTAACATGTAAAACATAAAAATTACTACAAATTATTTATGCTAAAGAGGGATGTTACACCTGACAAAGATCTTGAACGCCTGTAGGAGCTTCTTATAGAGTAATCCCCATTTTTCTCCTTGTATCAAATTCTTTTATCATAAATAATTGAATTAAATAACAGAGTATTAAGTATTTGGTACTTGTGGCCTTATCAAAGAGTGAATAGATTAATGGGGTATTCCATGTTTTCGCATAAGGGTTAATAAGGTCGTTTTCACAAAGAGTTGCCACATTGGACTCATAGTTCACCGGTACTGACATAATTGTATTGTCATGTAACCATAATTGTATTGTCATGTAACCAAGTAATAAACAAGTATGGAGAAAGAAGGTTTCTCTGATGAAGACCTTCTCTGGTTTAATGGAACCTATTATATCATCATTCACAATCACAGAGCAAACAACTGTTTCAACATAGAACATGATTCAAGAAATCTATTGAGTCGGGAAACCCATTGTTATCATAACAACATGTAGGTAAATCCAATCGATTATATCATCAGTTTTGCTAATATCAAGTTTCAATGCAACGTTTCCTGATTTTCCTTTACATTTACTCTTGGTTTTCATATATGCATAATCTCAATAACTGCCATAACATTATCAAGTATAGACATGTCTGATATAAAAGTTGATTGAGTATCTAAGATACACTTATTAAGGATCCCTTTTAATCTATTAGCTAGTACTTTAGCTACCAACTTATACAACACATTACATAAAACAATGGGATGTCAATCCTTCATAGAGACTTACTCATCACCATTAGGAATGAGCGCAATATTAGTCATGTTGAGATTAGATGAAAAAATACATGTTGACAATCAAGGGACACATTTATGATATACTCCAACGCCACACATTGACCTTAAGTATTTTGACATTAGTCAAAAGAGAAACGGTATTTTGACCACAAAAAAAAAAAATCCTTATATATTAATATTGTATTTTCACACGATTTTTTATTTATACAATATATTTTATCTCCCCTCAAAACTATTATGACATTCGTTAAAATGAAAATGGTGTTTTGACACAACTCGACATCAACAATGAATTTTCACATAATTTTTAGTTTTTAAGGTTCAAAGTAGTGAACATATATTAGTATACAATATCAAAATACATGTTAACTTTGGTGTCTTCAAATACAAGACAACCGATGTTAAAAATATTCTTTAAATATAAACTAGGAAAAACAAACTTCTCAGTGATTTGGAGGGTTACCTCGAAAATGTAGAGTGAAAGTGACTTTTGATCTTAGCATTAGTAAGCTTCCATCCAGGACATGTTCTGATGCCCACATTCGTCTCTCCTTACCTAAGGCACACTCTTCAATAACCTATTCAATTCAAAACGACCCACCAAGCAATAGTACTATTTTATGTTTAAGTTCATTATGATACTAAAAAGAGTCGTAATGCACATGTTAAGACTCCAAATCTCCTAAGAATATATGTTAAGCAATTAAAAATAATTTTTTTTTCAAAATGCAATTTTTAAGACAAATTTCAAATTTTTAAGACAACTTTTGAGATAATGTTTTTATTTTTTATTGATTAGGGTACTTATCAGTATTTTCCGTAAAAAGAAATATATTATTCCAAAATCAATTATAAATAAAAATATGATTTTTTACAAAAACAAAATATTTACTTTTTATTTAAATTAATACACTACAATAAAAAAAAATAACACAAAATCAACATTGCTAAAATCTAAAAAAGATGAGTATAAAAACAAATTAACTCAAAGCTTTTAAATTATTAGATTAAAACAACTAAGAAATTTACAAATTAATGATTGAAATATCTATATTTTTAGATATGTAACATTAACAATCAAATTATTGAATTTATAATTGTTACAAACTAATATATCATTCAAAATCAAACAAACACTATCACAAAATCACAAACAAAATAATATTATAATAAAATAAGGAAATTATGGAAAACAAAACCACAATAACAACAAAACCATATCTATAGAAAGACTCTTTATTTAGATAAAATTAGAAGAAGAAAAATGTAGAAGGGTGATTATGAGTCGGAAAAATGCTTCAAACCACTTATCTTTGGGTGGATAGATGAAAATGTATGGAGACAGACCGCTAGATTTTATATAAATAAAAATAGATTAAATTATGTATATTAACAAATAAAATTGATCACATTTAATCTATGTATTCTAAAATAAAAGTTAAACCTATTAAGTTAATTATCCTCCATGACTCATAAATTGAGTCACATTGAAAAGGTTAAATTTAACAAGTAATATTTTAGAGATGATATTATTAAATATATATATATATATATATATATATGAAAAGTTGTTGATATTTATTAATATTTTATTCTAAAAAATACATGTTAATTTTATTTATATTTCTTTTGGGTAAAGTATGACGTTACACATATACTACTAGTATTTAACAAATAAAGTTAACAAGTTTAATTGTCTGCAAAAAAAAAAAAAACAACAGTTAATTTTTTTTAAATGGCTAATGTTAGTTTTTAAAATTAAGTTAGGAGTGGGGTTCAAAGTTTTTATTAGTATTATGTTAGGAGTGGGGTTGAACGCTTGACTTTCTTGTTGGTGCGCTCTTTAAAGTCATCCTTATATCTCCTTTTTGAATAGTTAATACATATATATCACAACAAATCATATATTTTATTTACAATGTCATTAATTATTTTATAAAGTAAGGGGTAAATTACTTTGAAAAGTACATTGTAATAATCAAAGTTAAACATTTTTTTTATGATACTACATATTAGACCGATGCAATGGCTAGAAAAATTTTATTTTAAAATTAAATTAAATATCACTTGTGGTCTCTTAATTTAATTTAAGTTAACATTTTAGTTATTATTTTTTTTATATGATTTTAATTTTAATTTTAAATAACAATTTGATCTTTTATATTTTAAAATATTAATAATGTTATTATTTTTTAAAAAAATCATCAAAAATTTTAAACAAAACCCATAAAATTAATTATCATCTTCAATATAATACAAATTTCATCAAATGTATGACCGAAATATTCAAATAAACTTATATTTTCATCAAATGACATATTCAACAGTATTACGACCAAAAAAACAATGCAAACGAAGAAATACAATTATGTTTTGAAACTATGACTTTGTACCATGAAGGTTGTATGATACAAATAATTTAGAAAAATATAAAAATGACATAGAAAATGGAGAGAGAGAAAATAGTATAGAAAAAAAAAAGGATTAACTCCAACGCGTGTTCACTCAAAAATCAATTTGCAGTCGCAAAAGGTATTCAACATTTTTGTAATGTGGTTGAGACGATGATCTAAAAATAGGATTGAAAGAATCTCTTTGAGTGAATTTCAAACAACAAAATATGGTATAGAAATGAAAAAGGATGATTAAACAAACATGTTGTATATAGTATCGAAATGTAATATATATTTTCATATGTCTGATTGAGTAGATATCCTATGTGAAAAGGAAATAAAAGTGAAAGAAGATTGAAAAATACGAAATGTGTAGAGATAAAAAAAAAAGACATTATTAATGCTAAAACAAAAACTCATAAGAAAATAAATGTCTTGAAAATGTACTTAAAAAACAAAAAACAAACAAACAAACCACATATCATAAGTCACAAAAATATCATAAGTGATTAATCATACAAAAATATCTTAAAATTATAACACACACCACATATCATCAAGTAGAACATGACCACACACAATCACCAGAGCAAGAGAGTAGATTTGCAATTGATGTTGGTCTTAGTATGTAGTCGCAGATAGAGTTGGACCGACGAAGGTGTTGGATCGAAGGTCCTTGTCTTGGTCAACGACGGAAACACTACAACGTTATATTGTTTTTGACTTTTAGTGGAATATGCTTTTTAATTATTTTTTGGTAGTAAATTTGATTTTCTTTTTTTTTTTTTATATTCTAGACCCGTTACTTTTATTTTGTAGAGCCAGATTAAAAATGTTATTTCTTAAAGTTAATTTAAAAGTAGAAAAAAAAATATTATTTAAGTCAATTAAATTTACTCATAATATTTTATTTTATAAATTATTTTTTTTAGTTTTAACGGTTAGCCTGTAGCTCATTAAGGTGACTCTAACTATCTTATTTCTAATATAGACTAAATAAATTGGGTAAAAAAGACTCATGAATTTTACATTAATACGTGGGTTAAAGAGCTTGACCCATTTTTAGCTTTAATTATCGGTGAAAAAAATCATACATGGCAACACCACGCATTAGTTAACCAATGATTTTAAAAAAGAAAAATCATTTGAGAAAACATTTGCAACTCATTCTCATCTCTTGCATATAATAATAGAATAAAGTTGAACATTATTGCCATTAATAAAACCAATTAGTTTTCGGTGTATTTTCTAATAAAAAATTTAAAAAGAAGAATAATAAAACTAAGAAAAAGAAACATGTTTTAGCTGTAATGGTTTTTCACTTTTAAAAACAACCAAATTGAAAAGAATTCTCAAAAACAAATTTTCAAAACATTATTAACAAACAAGTTTTAATGTTTTTTTTTAATTTTTAAATAAATAATACTATTTTTAAAAACTGAATCGACAAAAAACAAACTGAAGCAATAATGTGTTATGAATAAGAAAAGCCACTGAGTCAAAAAAAGAATAGAAAGCAAAAGCAATGTAGCTGAATTTATGACACAACCTAAGTGGTGTGATGTTTAGATGACTCACTTTTTAAAAGGACAAGTGGATGTGATTGTGATTAGCAAGTTTCTAAGTCCTAACCGTCCGATAAAAGTGTAGAGACTTGATCTAACGGTCCAAATTCTTCGGAAGGTTTTACCGTCATAGACTAATTGCTAAATTTGGATTTGAAAAGCTACTAACATTTATGACATTTATGACTTTGAAATTTAGGTAACTGAAATGAAATCTAACGAATGGATATGTTTTGGTGTACCTTTCTTTCAATTTCATTTTCCACTCAATGTTTTGTCCAATGAAATTTATGCATAGTTACAATTGTCTTCTCATGAACATTTAGATTCAATATTCCCGTCAAAAATAAAACAATTAGGTTCAATATTAATCTTAAACATGATTA
Source organism: Cicer bijugum (assembly GCA_037974875.1). NCBI lineage: Eukaryota > Viridiplantae > Streptophyta > Magnoliopsida > Fabales > Fabaceae > Cicer > Cicer bijugum. The sequence goes on along the minus strand of JBBPBT010001178.1, from coordinate 7,861,904 downwards.
GTTTATTGACTCGATTGTAATTTCTCTTTTTTGGTTGAAATTTATATTTGTTTTTATTCGTATTATTTCCTTCCCTTGGTCCCACAATTATTATTCCCTACCGATTTGTATAGAAAAATTGTTATGTAATAGATAATTATTTCAATTTTTAATGTAATACTACTTGTTTGGTAAGTATAATTCAAACAGTAATTATAGGAATATTTGATATAATAAAGTGTAGATTTGTATTTGGATATTCTTTATATTTAGAGTATGTGAGTTTTGTCGCGACTAAGCTCTTAAGGATAAGAAAATATTACTTACATCGTTTTTAAAATAAATTATTGTATTTAAGTAGTTAATTAATTTTAGTTAAAAAATGAATTGTTTCAAAAAAATCGAATTTAAGTTATCCAAAATAAGTGATGCACAAGTATAATTGAAATAAAATAATTGATTAATTTCTAAAATATTGTCGAAGTAGCACCCGAATTTGATTAATTAAGGAACAACCTTGAACAATGACTAATCACACGAAATAAGCTGTCACAATATCAATAACAATCATTCTAAAGGCACCTTAATAATATTTGGCAAAAATGGTTGTTACTTTTTAGAGTTCAAAAGGAACATTCAAAGACATTTTAAAGACATGCATGAACAATGGTAAAAAGAGTAAATTGTTTAACTTTTAGTGCTTTACCAGAACTTATGACATAAATCAAGCGAGTTCTAAAAATATATAATTCATATTAAAAATTCAAATATAAAGAAAAATATACAATAAGTTATAGAGCAATTCATTACCATTAAAAAACTCGCTTTAAAAAAAGAAACTAACTAACTCTAACAAACTAGCTAATTTAATCAATATTATTCCTCTCTAACAAACTAGTTAACTAAATTATTATTCTTAACAAGTTCAAAAATAAACTAAAGTGATAAAACTCATAGTATATAGGAGCTCAATATATTCTTCTCCACACATCATACCAAAGATCCCAATGTTGAAAATAAGGAACAATATATCTAGAAAATTAAGTAAATAAGAAAATTAAGTTTATTGAGATTGTCTTATATATATTGATGGTGAGTCAATAAAATAAGAGAGAAAAATGGATACAAATAATTTTATTTTAGGTCTATGAAGTGATAAAAGAGACTATAGATATGATAATTATATTTTGTGTGGTGAAAAGTAAGAGTCAATAATCAATTGTCTTACAATATCAAACAAGTACGAGGCACTACCTTGAGGGTGGACCTAAATATTGTAAGTTAAAATTTTGTATTCTTACTATTAGTATTGGTATTGATAAGAAAAGCATCTTGCTTCTCATAATATCTAACTTACTTTATTCTTGTTCCAGTTTGAAGTTTCATTTTGCATTAGGATAAAAAGAGTTTGTATAGGACATTTGCAAATTTAAGTATTTTTATATATTTTTTTAAAAATTAAAAAATTAATTATTTTTAAGAATGAAAAATTTATTTACCAACTTTTGTATTCTAAGAAATTTTATTTCATAAAAAAAAATATTATTTTTTTATAAATATTATTTATTGTAAAAAATATTTAATATTCATTATTATTTTGTAATAAAACTCAAACAAATTAAATTAATAAAAATACATCAATCAAAGATAAATTAAAAAAAATTAAATTTTACTTCGCTCAATAATTTTGACAAATAATATTCAGTTATTATAATTTTTTAAATAATTAAAAATATTTTTATTTATAAAAATTTATTTATTATTAATTTAAATATCAAATATACTTGTATATGTGGAATTAACGTATGTGCCTTAGAATTTATCAATGAGAATTACCGCATATGTAAACTCGATATCACATGGAATATTGCTATTTTATTCTGTTATACTAATAATTATAAAAGGTTTTTTTTGAGGAAGTCATAATTATAAAAGTGAAATTAATCCTAAAAGGATAATTGATTGTATCAATGGGTCGGGACCATCCTTTGGTTATATGGGCTCGATTGCGAATTTTTTTAGGATTGAGACCCAAAACTTTTAATTCTTATCCTTTGGTCATGTGAGAAATTCATGCATGGAAATGCACCCAAAAAGCAACTCTTACAAACAACCAATTAAAACATTACAGCACATTAAATTATTAATAATAATAATAACAATTTAAAATAAGATAATTTCTCAGTTTTCTCTCTCTTTACTCTATCCACAATAATTTTAAATTATTAATACTAATTTATTGTGTTGTTGTATTCTTTTTAAAACTTTAAAAAATATAATAAATTTTATCATAATTAATTTATTATACGATTTTAAGATATGAGTATAAATAATAATCAACTGTATTATGATTAAGATAATTGAAATAGTTTTGTCAAATGTACAGTTACATATAAATGATAGCATATTAAGTATTAGAATTTAGAGACATATATGGCCCAAGCCATGTCGGGTATCTTAAGAGTCTATGCTCAAAATTCTGTTATGTAGAAAACATAATAAACTGTATGGAGAAGGAAAATTCATCATCAAGGTGATAAAGTCGAAACAAGGATATGGAAATCAGTCATATCATAGGAGATAGGACTATGAACAGTGTCTCACATATCTTAAAGTGATTTTTCATTGATATTGTCATGATATGAATAATACAGCCAACGTGAGAACCGGATCAAGCACCCCTTCATCAATACCAATCACAATTTTTATTTTCATTCTCATATTAGTTTATTCCACCGAATCACTATTATAAAATAAATAAATTTTACTTTTAATGATTATTCAAAAATTCGGATAAGTACAATTAAATTTTATGTAAATATAAATTAAATATATTAAATTATTTATTTTTAATATTAAATATTTTTGAATCAAATAAATGGCATATTAGAAATAATAATATTAAATAATTGAAAAATAGTTAAGTTTTACTTAAATAATGACCAAAATCTGATATATAAATATAATAATGAGTGAATCATTACATTATCCCATGAAATAAAATTATAGGGTTGGACATTTATCATAAATTTAAAAATACATAAATAACATTTTGAAATTAAAACACATTGAGTAATATAATCCCTCTATTAGTTTGTTCCGTTAATGAATCGTATTTTTTAAATTTAGTAAATTAACATCTCTTTTATGTAGCAATGAGTTAGACTCGTCACATAAGGAGTTAACGTCCACGTCAATCATATTAATAGGACAAACTAATTGAAGGACTATATTATTCGACGTCTTTCAATTTTAAAATGTTATTTTCTTATTTCAATATTTCAAGGATGTAACTACTAGACCACTATAATTTCAAGGTATAATTTCAATATTTCAAGGCATTTTTTTTTCTTTCTCAATTACAAATTTCAAATCGAATGGTAAGTAGATGAGTAAAATTCTTATAATTGCATTAATATATTGAACATTTTTGTTCAACTTTTAATACACAAAGAGTTAGAGAGAGACAAATTGACTAGAGAGAAAACTTAATTTTGTAGGATAGGTTTTGTAATCAAACATCTTTATTATATACTTTATTCTAAAGAACATGGAATTGTTGGGCTAATGATATTATTGATGCAGCTAATTGTTATCCATTGCTCCAAGATAATTAGATTAGAGCAAAGAACAAGGATATAGAAATGAATTGTTGTATTATTTCTTGAATACTATAAGATAAAGATACAATTATTTTTCAACACCCACTATTTAGATTCCCCTTATCCATTATATAAGTTTTTTTTTCCAAACTTTACATGCATATTAATAATTTTTTTACAAAAATGCCTTCATTTAATTTACAATTGAGAAATATAAATTTATTTTCTCTCTAATTTATGATATCAATAGTTGTAAGAGTATTATGAAAAAACAACCCATATTTTAGACAAAGTTGTTACTATATCTATTTTTCTTAATACCCGTAAATTTTGTAGGTCAGTCTTATAATTAATAAGAGACAAATAAAATACTATACATATGTTTGTAAAAATATCTCTCGGGGATTTTCTTTGTTTTGTTTTTTTCTATTTGTAAATCATAGTATCTTTTATTATCTTTCAATACTATTGTGCTGTATCTATTTGTTTTTCCTTCTTGCTTTCTTGTCTAGGTTTTGTGTTGTTTGTAGATTTCCACGTTCTATTAGTGGTAGCCGCAATATGTATCCACGTGTAATCACTTTGTCTTCTTGTAAATGTTAAAGAATTGAAAAGAGTTCTCATTTGAACAAGTTTGATAAACATTGAGGTTACTGATCCAAGAAAATAAAATAATTGTAGAAGATGAGAAGTATATGCAAAAATTTAGCTTCTAAGATAATTACAATATAATGTAATTTGAATTACTCTAATTTGGATTTGTTTGAGTAAATTTGTAGAATACGTGGGAATTGATTTTTTATTTCTCTATAAATGTGTGTGGTTGAGTGATATGCTATTGGTTCACTCTTTTTGAGCTTGTAAGCTATTTTTGAAGGAAATGATAGAAAGGTTTGTTAGAAATCAAGAATGTTCAGAATAAATCGAAAACGTTCTTGATATTAAAAGTTTGTAATTCAAGTTAAAATATTAAGTTTCTTATGGCCAACTAACTAATCTCTTAGTTAGTTAGAGGATAATTAGAATGAATATGAATAAACTATGTATAAATAGCACAATCCACTCATTCAATAAATAACTCCTACAACTCATATGTTATTCTACTTTTCTATCTTCTTGCACTTGAAGTAATAAGCTTGAAAGCTAACAATTGATATCCAGAGCAAGATTTCGATCGTAGAGTGATAAACATAAGTGTAGTGTGACGATTCAAACAAGAGTGAAGTGAGGATGAGTTCAAGTGCAAACAATGAAAATTTTCCAGCCCATATGCCATATTTTGATGGAAAAGATTGGGATAGATGGAGAGTGCATATTCGAGAACTGTTTGGGTTCCAAGAAGTATTGGAGATCATGGAAAATGGTTTTGAGGAGTTGACAGTCAATCCAACAGAGGAGCAAATATCGAATTTTAAAGAAAACAAGAAAAAAGATTGCAAGGCCACCTTCATTCTTCATCAACTCCTTGACACAACCAACTTTGATAAAATATCTTATGCAAGAACTGGTAAAGAAGCTTGGAAAATTCTGAGGAAGTGTTATTCTAGAGGAACCAAAGCCAAGAAAGTGAAGTTGCAGACCTTACATAGATAGTTCGAATTGTTGCAGATGGAGGAGCAAGAGAAAATATCATCTGATTTCAAGATTGAGGAGTATCACCATTCAAATGGCTGGCTATGGGGACAAGCTTACTGAATAGAAACTATCTAAAAAGATATTGAGATCTTTGCATCCCATGTTTGACTATATTGTATGTGCCATAGAAGAATCCAACGACATTTCACATTGAGTTTTGAAGAATTGCATGCCACTTTAGAAGCACGAAAATTAAGAATGGGCGAAAGAAGTGGGGTTAAACCTGAGATCAGGCACTAGCAACACAAGCCTACAAGAAGGGAGACCAGAAAAAAAAAGTGGAAAAAGAATAAATTCAAGAAACTTGAAGACAAGTTTGAGTCCTCATCAAAAGAAGGAAGCACAAGTGGTAAATCCACTACAAGAAAAGAGGGTTTTTGTGAGGGCCAAAAGCCCTCACAAAGGGAAAAAAACAGCCACAAAGGTGGCTTTTGTGAGAGCTTTTGGCAGCCACAAAGAAGCTGGTCATAAAATTTTGTGAGGGCTTTTGTAGCCACAAAGGTCAGACATTTGTGAGGGCTTTTGCATCCACAAAAGTCTGCCTTTGTGAGGGCATAGGCCGCCACAAAGGACAGGCTGAATTTGCCTGATCAGACCTTTGTGAGGGCTTTTGACCGCCACAAAGGAATGCTGACTGGACCTTTGTGAGGGCTTTTGGCCGCCACAAATTCTTGCTGACTGGACCTTTGTGAGGGCTTTTGGCCGCCACAAATGCTTGCTGACTGGATATTTGTGAGGGCTTTTGGCCGCCACAAATGCCAACGTAATTAATAAATTAATTTTTATTTCAAATTAATAGTTTATTATAATATTATATATAATAAATTAATATAATTATAATATTAAAATTTAAATTATAATTAAATTAAATTTAAAATATAATGTAATTATAAATTAAATTTAAATAATAAAATATTAATAATAAAATATTTAAATTAATAATTATAATTATAATTATAATTAAGCATTAATTTAATTTAATGTAAATTATAAATAATATATAATTTAAATTAATCTTAAATAAAAATTTAAATAAAATTAAAATTAAATATTAAATATTAAATATTAAAATCAAAATAAATATTATAGATAAAAACATAATATTAATAATAATTAAAGCTAGCTATAGCAATCATGATAAAATTAAATAAAACATGCATTCCAAAATTAACAATTAATGTCTTACAAACCCAAAATTAACAAATAATGTATTACGAAGTGGAAATTAATTAAACACACAATAATGTCGTACAACCCAAAAATCACATCAATCATCATAATAATTCGTCTGATCTGCTCCACTCCCACCATCATTATTTTCTGCATTCATACCCGACGAAAGAAGCCCCTCAAAAGTATTATGCATCTGTGTTGGAGGAGACATCATGCTTTGAAATTGAATTTCATCTTCAATGGCACCACCAGTAGTCGAAGGAGGAGCCCTAGCTGGCTGAGGTTGATTTAAATCTGGTCTGATCAACCCAGCTGTTGGCATAGTCGGTCGGTATGCAGTTTGATATTGATCTGGTTGAGGTTGAGGAAGTTGATGTGAAGATGATGGAGCATACTGATAATTATGAAAATATTGTTGTTGCTGAAACATTGGCTGCTGCTGTTGCTGGAAGGCAGAGTTCGAAGGATCCTGGTGTTGCTGTTGGAAACTTGGAGGCGGTTGCTTTTGCTGCGAGTATTGAGAGTAATTTTGTTGCTGCTGGAAAATTGGTTGTTGATGCAAGTATTGAGGCCGAGGCGGGAACTGCTGATGAAAGACAGGAGGAAATGAAAATTGTTGTTGTTGAAACTGCTGCTGCTGCTCTTGAAACTTCTGTTTCCATTCATCATTCAATTCATCAATTGTGGCTTGTATCAGTTGTTGTGTCCTTTCTTCTTGCTCACTTGCCCATTGCTCCATTAACTGGTCAATATTATCTATCGACGCTGGACGATGAGATCGATATGTACTAGCATAAGAAGAAGACGTCTCAATCTGAATATAGCTGGTTGGACCTTTCACAAAGGTTGATGATAAAGTACCGGCTCCCAGCACACGCCCTTTGTACTTGCCACCACTGATGTTCATAAAACTTGCAGTCTCATATTGTTTCCGCTGCACTGGAGTAGCTCGCATAGCAGGAGGAAGAGTTATAGGTGTGCCAGTCTCATATTGTTTTCGCTGCACTATAATAGGTGTGCCATTCTTTGAAACTTCTACTCGGGCCCATAGATAAGTGCCTTAAGTGGATGTTGATAGGAGTTTGTTCTTCCAGATGCACTTGTTGTTGAAACCATGATGGGAAATTTGAATGTATATCATCAGATGATTGTCCCGTATTTAAAAATGCCTTGATCGATGACCATATATATATATATATGGTGAATATCAATTTAATCATATAATAAAATATAATTATTTAATAAGATCGGAGAGGAATTTGAAACGTACTCAATGTATGGTTTAACTTCAGTACAGTTAATCAAAACGTGAACATGTGCCGCATTAAATACTTTGTCGCTTGGCCAGAAAATCAGAAAATCCCTACTAGCATGATGACCAGACAAGCAAAAAACTGATAAAGCGTGTGGATGACGTATAACACTATCAGTAGTGTTTCTTCCGTTAACTGGTGACAATGTTTCATTGTTGAAATAACGAGAACAAAAGTGTGTTTTTTTACGGTGTAGGTAAGATGAACAAATTGAGCCCTCAACTCTAGCTTTGTTTTTCACCGACCGTTTTGAATAACCCATGAACCTATAATATACCAAAGAGATGTACAATAAGCTCCATGTATATATATATATATATATATATATATATATAAGTTGAAGTATATTGAAATATATACCACCTTTCAAATGGATACATCCATCTATACTGAACTGGTCCACCAAGCCTAGCTTCACTTGCAAGATGCACTGAGAGATGCTCCATCGAATCAAAAAACCCAGGAGGAAATACTTTCTCCAACTTACATAGAATGATCGGAATGTCATTTTCCATCTTGATCAAATCTTTATCAATAAGTGTTGAAGAACACAAATTCTTGAAATATTGACTCACTTCAATAAGTGGGTTCAATACATGTGTCGGTAAAGCACTAAAGGCAATAGGAAGTAAACACTCTAAAAATATATGACAATCATGACTTTTCATTCCATGCATCCTCCCATTTTCAACATCAACACATCTTGCCAAATTCGAACAATAACCGTCAGACGTCTTCAGCTCTTTGATCCAATGATAAACAGATTTGGCTTCATCATTAGATAAAGTGTAATTCGCACGAGGTTTTACGGTCTTGCCGTTTTGTTCCACCAACAACAAATCTGGTCGTCTGCAATATATACCTATGTCTTTTCTAGCTTTGTCATTATCTTTTGTTTTCCCTTTCACATTCATCATAGTATTAAAGATGTTGTCAAAGAAATTTTTCTCAATATGCATAACATCGAGATTATGTCTCAAAAGATTATCTTTCCAATACGGTAGATCCCAAAAAATACATCTTTTTGTCCAATTGTGCCATTGTCCGTAACCTTGTGGTTTACAAGCCACACCATTAACAACATGTACCTTTGACATATCTTTTAATTTATTCCAACCTTGTTCTGATGTCAATTTCATCGGGGGTCCTAGACTTATTAACAACATGTACCTTTGACATATCTTTTACTTTATTCCAACCTTGTTCTGATGTCAATTTCATCGGGGGTCCTAGACTTTCTGCATATCCCTTCATAAATGCAGCTTTGTTCCTTCTAAATGCATGATCAGCAGGTAAAAACCTACGATGCGAGTCAAACCACGATGCCTTCCCACCAAATTTTAAAGTAAATGCTTTCGTATCTTCCATACAAATAGGATAAGCTAGTTTACCATGGGTGCCCCATCCTGACAACATCCCATAAGCGGGGAAATCATTAATGGTCCACATCAATGCCGCTCTCATCATAAAATTTTCTCTCCGAGCAATATCATATGTCAAGACACCATTCCACAACCTCTTCAAATCGTCAATCAAAGGTTGTAAATAAATATCAATACCAGTTGTAGGATTAGAAGGACCTGGTATCACAACAGCTAAGAACATATATGGTTTAGACATACACATATTATGAGGAAGATTGCAAGGAGTAACAATAACCGGCCAACAAGAATAAGGAGTAGACGATGCTTGTATGTAAGGCGTAAATCCATCTGAGGATAATCCAAGTCTTACATTGCGTGGATCTAACGCAAAATCAGGATGTATTTGATCAAAGTGTTTCCATGTCTGACCATCAGAAGGATGTCGCAACTCGCCTGAATTTCTTCTATTCTCATAATGCCACATCATCTTTCCTGCAGTTTGTATTGATGCAAACAATCTTTGCAATCTTGATACAATAGGGAGGTAAAACATTGTTTTCCTTGGAATTGATTTTCCCCTACTTACCCTTGAGTTATTCCTTTGGTGATACCTTGGTTCTTGACAAAACTTGCATTCAACTAAGTTTGCATCATTCATACCAAATTCATTGTCATAATACAACATGCAACCTTTAACACAACAATCAATCCTCTTGACACCTAATCCTAACTTTGACACTAACTGTTTCGCATCGTAATAACTTTGCGGCAAACCATCTCTCACAGGTGTTGCGTCTAGCATCATTTTAGTCATCAAATCCAAAGCTAAATCAGGAACATGAAATTGAGACTTTAGACCTAACAGTCTAATACACATTGATAACTTTGAGTTTGAAGAACCTTCAAACAATGGCTTATTTGTCTCTTTCAAAAGACCATAAAATCTTTGAGCTTCTTCATTGGGAAGTCCATCGGTATCATCATATTGATCTTCATTGAATGACAAATTAACCCCAACAGCATCCGAGATCATATTATTCATCGCCTCAAAGTGTTGATAGTTATAATAATCTATACCTAACATGTTAGTACTACTTGAAGAACCTATGTTATAATTCTCCAAAGATGTACTAGTATTAGGTGCCGCTGTGAACTTTTCTCCATGATTAGTCCAAATCCAGTAGTTAGGCATAAATCCGTCTGCATACAAATGCACTCTTATTTCATCTTCACTTTTAAACCGTCTACATCGACATAAACAACATGGACATCTCATTCCCCCTTCAACTTCGATAATTTTTTGCACTCTCGCAAAATTGAGAAAGTCTTCAACCTTGTTAACAAAATGTTGTTTAAGACCCTTTCTTCCAAGAAAATTCCTATCGTACATCCAACTACGGTCTAAATCCATAGTTGCTTTATATATATATATATATATATATATATATATATATATATATATATATATATATATATATATATATATATCGATGTTTTATATATTAATTGCTTTATTTTTCAAAAGCATTAATATAAATTTGACATATTTATATGTCAATTAGGGGAGCATGCATTTGCACACAATATAATATATTATTATCAATACAATAATAAAATATATACCGAAATAAAATTTTAAATTATATACCGAAATAAAATTTTAAATAAACATTATACAATATCAATACTTATAATAAATTATAAATAATATAATAACATAACAATAATATAATAAAATATCAATACTTATAATAAATTATAAATAATATAATAAAATATTAATACTTATAACAAAAAATAATAATTAATATGATAAATTTTAATAATGTTTTTTTAAAATCAATAACTTTGATATATATGTCAATTAGGGGATTATATATTAATTAATTTGAAAACAATATAATAAATTATTAATCAACACTATATCATTATACTAATAATCAAGACTTATTATAACAAAAAATAATAATATCATCATTTTTAATTATATTTTTTTAAATAATAATTATATTAAAACCAATATATTTTAATCGTGGTTTGAAACTTTAAAACTAATCTAAATATATTAAAACCGATATATTAAAACCAATATATTAAAACCAACATCATTCCTATTTTTTTAAAAATAAATTTATAAAACTAATATATATATTACTAATCTATATTTTAAAATATATCAAATACTAACTTGATGTCGAGTAGCGTCTGACTTCAAGCTTTCACTCATGTACGATGCTTGCAAGTCTTTGAAATAATTAGCAAGCACTACAAAAATAAAAATCAATAACATTAATTAGTTATATCAAATTAAAAATTTACATATATAATATAATTTATATACTTACCAAATTTTAAATGAAGAGTAATGTTGTGTAGAGAGAAGGAGGAGAGTATAGTGATAATGAAGTTTTAGAGAGAAGTTGGATGTGAAAAAATGAAGTAGGAGGGTGAGAAATATATATAGGATTGGCTTGAGCGTTTGTGGCGGCCAAAGCAGCCACAAAATGCAACGGCTACATGACTTTTGTGGCGGCCTAGCCCGTCAGAAAGGGCAACGGCTATATAGACATTTGTGGCGGCCTTTGCTGCCACAAAAGGCAACGACTATATACACTTGTGACGGCCTTAGCGGCCAGAAAATCCACGTGGATTTGGGCGTCTTTTGTGGCGGCCTTTGCAGCCACAAACGCCACGTGCACACTCCATTGTGGCGGCATAGGCCGCCACAAACGCACTGGTCTTTTCAAGCTTTTGTGACGGATTTGACCCTCACAAAATTAATCCTTTGTGGCTGTAAAAGCCCTCACAAAATCCAGAAATATTTAACTGGATTTTGTGGCTGCCTAAGCCCTCACAAAATCACAATGTTGTGATTTTGTGAGGGCTTAGGCAACCACATAATCCAGTTAAATATTTAAAAATTTGTGAGGGCTTTTTCAGCCACAAAAAATGACCAATTTAAATTTTAGCCTTTGTGAGGGCTTTTTCGGTCACAAATTTGTAAGGGTTTTATTCGGCCACAAAATATTTATAAAGTTGGCCACAAATATGTGTTTTTCTTGTAGTGATCAGAAGAAAGATCAAATAACATAGATAAGAAGAAGGTGTAATGTTATAATTGTGAGAAGCTTGGACACTTTGCAGATGAATGTTGGTCTGATAAAGGAAAGCAGAATACGAAAGATAGGGATGAGGCATGTGTCGCTCAAGAAGACGATTCAGACTCAAACACAATTTTGTTGATGGCTACCACAAACAAAGAACGTTCTTCATTAGAATCAGAAATAGTCTTGTTAATGGCTACCACAAACGAAGAACATTCTTCGCCTCAGCTATAGTTTCTTGCTATTGGATGCTTCAATCATATGAAAAGCCACAAAGAATGGTTGATGGACGTTGATACATCAAGAAGGAGCAAGATCAAGTTTGTTGATGATAGAACCTTGTAAGCTGAGGAAGCTGGTAACATGGTGATCAAGAGATGAAATGACAAAACATTACTGAGCATAAGACATCTGATTCAAAAAAGATTTCAGGTGATAATGAATGATGATGTCTTAGAGATGTATGATGGGCAAAAATATATTATATTAAAGGCTCCTCTTTCAAAGAACAGAACATTTGTTATCAACATACAAGCTGCATATATTCAATGTTTGAAGGCAACAAACTCAATTGATGAAAACTGGTTTTGGCACTCAAGATTTGGAAATCTCAACTTCAGAAGCTTGCAACAACTAGGAGTCAAGGAAATGGTTAGTGGAATTCATTTGATTGATATCCCTGAGAAGATGTGTGAAGTGTGTTTGGCAGAGAAACAATCAAGGAACTCATTTAAATCGCAAGTGCAAGCAAGAGCGAAGAACGTTCTTGATGTGGTTCATAGTGACATATATGGACTATCTGAGGTACCATCATTAGGAGGTAATAAGTATTTTGTAACCTTTGTTGATGAATTAAGTAGAATGTTATGGATTTATTTGATTAAAATCAAAAGTGAAGCATTAGACATATTCAAGAGCTGCAAGATTAAAGTGGAGAAACAAAGTGGACAAGCTGTCAAGGTGCTAAGGATAGATGGAGGAGGAGAATATACATCACATGAATTCAAGGAGTTTTGTATTAATAATGGAATTGAACATGAGGTAACAACTCCTTACACACCTCAACGCAATTGCCTGACTGAAAGAAGGAATAGAACCATTCTAAACATGACTAGAAATATGATAAAAGAGAAGGGACTACCACACAAGTTATGGGGAAATGTTGCATCAATTTCTACCTACATTCTTAATAAATGTCTCAAAAGAAGCTACCAGAGAAAGTGCCAAAGGAGAATAGGAGTGGAAGAAAATAAGCAATAAGGTACTTAAGAACATTTGGTGCTATATGTTTCAAGCATGTGCCTGACCAAAAAAGAAGAAAGGTGCAGGACAAGAGTGAAGCCATGATCTTGATTGGGTATCATCCAATTGGTGCCTACAAAATGTTTGATCCTATCAGAGGCAAGGTGATAGTCAACAAAGATGTGAAAATCATTGAGCAAGAGCAGTTGGACTGGACACAAAATGCCAACAACAACTAGGACTGGGACTGGGAATAAGAGTCCAGCAGCACAAGCCAGCCTACAAAAAATCCTTTACAGATACAAGATTATCATCAGAACAAAATGGGCAGAGTTAAAGAAAGGATAGAATCAGCAGATCTCAAAGGGCAAGGTAGCCACCAACATATTTAAGAGAATTTGAAGTTTACAATGATAATGAAATTGACAACAGTGGAGATCTAGTGCAATTTGCCTTATTTTAAGATACAAAACCTTTGAATATTGAAGAAGCCTTGAAGAAATAACCCTAGAAGAAAGCAATGATGGAAGAGATCAATGCAATTGAGAAGACATATACTTGGTACTTGACTAACTTGCCTCCAAAACAAAAACAGATTGGAGTAGGTCTACAAATTGATGTTGAATCCAAATGGAACAATTGCCAAGTACAAAGCTAGATTGTTGCCAAGGGATTCTTGCAAAGGGAAGACATAGATTATTCTGAAGTGTTTGCTCCAGTGGTCAGAATTGAAACAATCAGACTTGTAATTGCATTGGCATGTGCTAGAGGTTGGATGATGTGCCAGCTTGATGTTAAGTCTGCATTTCTGAATGGATTGTTGGAAGAAGAGGTATATGTCTCTTAGCCACCAGTATTTGTGATTGAGGGAAAGAAGGATAAGGTGTTAAGATTAAGGAAAGCTCTATATGGGTTGAAGCAAGCCCTACGAGCTTGGAACAAAAGAATTGACTTATTTCTAATTGGCATTGGCTTCATCGAATGCACAATGGAATACAAAGTTTATGCAGGGCATTACACACTAAATGGAAGACCTACGATGATCCTATCATGCCTATATGTTGATGACTTTCTAGTAACTGGCAACAACAACAAGGCAATTGCAGAATTCAAGGAAATCATGAAAGATGAGTTTGAAATGACAGACTTGGGCAAGCTAAGCTATTTTCTGGGCAATAGAATTTACTAAGATTGAAGAAGGCTTGATGATGCACCAGAATAAATATGCTGGAGAGATCTTAATAAGGTTTAATATGGCTGGTTGCAACCCTGTCATCACACCAATTGAATGTAATGTAAAGCTGGGAACATAAACTGAAGAAAAGTTGGTTGATTCGACCTTGTTCAAGCAAGTTGTTGGCTCCCTAAGATACTTGTGCAATACAAGACCTGATATTTGCTATAGTGTTGGCATGGTAAGCAGATTCATGGAGAATCCCAAGCATTCTCACTGGTAGGCAGTTAAGCGAATCATGAGTCACGTTCAAGGCACAATGGAGCAAATAATTTTGTTTGCAACAAATTTAAAACAAGAAAATGGAGACTTGGTTGGGTATTCAGATTCAGATTGGTGCGAAGATAAGAGTGATATAAGGAACACTTCAGGCTATATGTTCAAGTTCATGAAATCTCCAATAACATGGAGCTCAAAGAAGCAACAAGTGATAACACTTTCTTCATGTGATGCTTAATATATTGCTGACAGCTATGCAGCATGCCAAACATTATGGCTAGAACCATTTATAACAGATTTAAAGATTGAAGTGTGTAGACCATTACCATTGATGATCGACAACATTTCAACAATAAATCTAGCAAAGAATCCTATGTCTCATGGAAGAAGCAAACACATTGAGACAAGGTTTCACTTCTTAAGAGATCAAGTTGAAATATGAAAACTAAAGCTCATCTATTGTCAAACTAAAGTTCAACAGACTAATATCATGACCAAGGCATTGAGGACAACTAGATTTGAAGAGTTAAGAAGATTGCTAATTATAAAATCACTTAGAAACTTGAATTAAGAGAAAATGTTAGAAACCAAGAATGTTCTAGAAAAAATCAAAATAAATCAAGAATGTTCTTGATATTGAAAATTTGTAATTCAAATTCAAGTACTAAGTGTATGTGATAACTAAATAACTAATCTCTTAATTAGTTAATTAGACAGTTAGAGGATAATTAGAATGAATAGGAATAAACAGTGCACTCCATTCATTCAATAAATAACTCCTATAATTCATATGTAACTAATAATCTTGAAAGCTAACAAGCTTCTTAATTGTGGGCACTTACACTTTGTTTGGTTTAAAAAATAAAGTGAAAACTCTGTTTGGTTTAAGAAATTAAGTGAAATGAAAGAAAGTGAGAAAAGGAGTAGAAAATAGTATAATTAATTAGTTATTGGATATGAATGAAAAAACTGAGAGTAAAGAAAGAAGTATATTTTTAAAATAACTCAAATATCTTTAATAAAAATTAAGATATGATAAAAAATAAATTATAGATTATGAAAATTTCTTTTTGTCTTACTATAAGAGTCTTTGTTGATCATTTCATATATATTGACAAGTTATCATAAAATAAATAAAAGAGAAGGAATGATAACTTTATCATATTTTATTAATTATTTGTTTGTATTCTACGATCATATACACAAAATTGAATATAATGTATTGAGAGTAATGAGTATATTATTAATTAGAAAATACAATTGAAAAACACAATTAATCTTACATTAAAAACTAAAAAAATAATATTTATTTTAAGACATATATTTTTATTAAAGTAACACATTGTGAGATATACAATCATTTTATTACATAAAAAAGAAGAAAAAATTAAGTAAAATTAATCGCTATTCTTAATTTGTGTGTTACAAGTTACTTTTAGAGCATCGTCAAATGAGTTTGTGCGACAACATATAGTCACGGTTATCTTTTTTTTATCAATTTACAAATAATAATAAATGTATGACTGTTTGTGGTGGGCCCTATTTAATAAACTCATGAGTTAATGAATTCATATTGAGTTCACCATTGGAGATACTCTTAGAGGTGTCAATTTCTTCGTACAGTTTGAGTCCCCGTATATAGGGACGTGGACATTGTGGGGATGAGGATATAAAACGATAATTTAACTATAGTTATTAATTAATATATAAAAAAAAAATTATTGAATAATACAAATTACACATTCTTTAAGATACATTTTATAACACTTTCTATGATTGATTAAAATATACATAAATTCCACAAAATCAATCTATATTAGAAAATGTATTGAAAAATATGTTGCTAGCATTCTATATTATTTTATTAAATTAAATATTACCAAGAGTCCCAAAAAAGAAATGTTTTGTAGATGGTTCATCGCTCCAATTTTTTATTCACATAGGTTGAATACACTATTAAAAAGTAACTTTTAGTAGTGTATTTCACTTAAAAATACGTCACCAAAAACTAACTTTTGATTAAATACTGTATTTTAAGGGTTAGTTGAACATCTCACAAGACAAAATAAAATAATTTAGATCAACCACCGTCTATCATGTAAGTTTTGACAGAAATTGATGTAAATTTTAGTCTATACCTGTTTGATGGTGACTACTCATTCGCCCCTCATATTTATTTTCCCACCTTCAAATACATTATTAAAAAACTATAATATATTAAAAAGCCAAAAAAAAATTGAACAAATTTAAAGGGTGGGATAAACATCACATTACTCGATTGGTATGATACATAAGAAACTAAACAAAGCATACAATTACAAGCATGTCTCGAAAAACATTTCCAGTGTTTTCTTTTCATAAGTTCTCTTGGGAAATCGCAAAAGAAAATATATACATAAAAAATCATAATAAGATATTCTACAGAAGCATTCTATCCAAAACTTCAAATACCTTAAACTTAAAGAAAAACACTTCAAAAAGAATTTGCAAAAAAAGGCGTGAAAGTGAAATAAATTACATTAAAAAAGGAAATCAAACAAATAAACTATCTTGGTTTATTCTCCTTCCCTTCTCTATCTAAATTTAGATTTTAACAAGACATCTGCACACATTGCCTTTCATTTGAGATAGATTTTTGATCGTGAGTATCCAAGTTCGAACCCTGACCAGAGTAATCATTGGTCAAACTTCACTCACCTTCTGGACGAACTTAAATTACCGAAATCTCTTTCTCTTGTGAATAGAAGGTTAAGACAAAAAAACAACAAAGAACAAAAGCTTTTGCTAATCTCCAAATGCGGCGGTTGGTTATCCTACTCATGATCATATTCAACGAACAAAAATACATTGTACGACTCCGTTCATAAAAAGTGGAATAGTAACTCATTCCATGTGTCAGGTACCCCCGGCAAGCACCAATGTATACAATCAGAGTAAGATGAAGGATTTGACAATTGTTCAGGACGAAGAGGCTCCCAAAATTTGCGAAAAATCGAAGGATGGCCATCCTTTCGATACTCTGATAGTTGAGTAACATTGAGGACAGAAACTTTTGAAGTTAAACTGCTTAAGATCTTCTCCACAGTGCTCATTGTAGGCAAATCAGAACCACTTCCCCAATATCCCTCAAAATCAATAGGGTCCTTCTCCCCATAACAGTTTCCTTCACTTTCTGGATTCCATTCTCGGCTCCTAAATGAGAATAGTGTTCAATTCAGTGCAAAAATATGAGTTAAATATATTTTTCGTTCCTATAAAATCACAACATTTCATGTTCAGTTCCTCTATATTTTATTCACTTTAGTCCCTATTTTGCTTTTCACAAGGACTATTTTGAGGGACTAAAGCTTCCGTTTTATTAAATAAGATTTCAAAAGAGTGATTAAAGATAACTATATTTTATTTTATTTTTTGCAAAGAAAAAGTGAATATAAATCATTTAGAGACTAAACTTGAAAGATCGTGATTTTATAAGAACTATATACAGAGTAATTGCGGCAATCATGATAAGAGAAAACGTCTTATGATTTGGACAAGATTCGTTTGGGAAAAAGAAAATAAGAAAGAAGACGGGAAAACTAGGTCCTTACAGAGGACACTCTTAATGCATCAGCTTGGACCCAACCAAGAGATTTTGAGTTACTAACTCCGAACTTGGTTAAATATATTTTTGACCCAGTAAAGTAAAATTGGCCAAATTTGAATTTGATCCCTATAGAGGCTTTATTTGTTTTAGCTCCTATAGAAGTTTTATTCGGTCGCACATTAGTCTATTTACAAGGGATAAAAATAAAAAATTTATAATTTTTAAGGACTAAAAATGAATAAAAAATTTATAGGGACCAAAATGAAATTTGTCAATTTTAAAAGAATCACATGTATATTTAACCCAAAAAAAATTCTTGCTGCATCACTCACCAGCAAGTTTTCTTGACACACGACTAGACCTATCATGTATTTTGGCATGCAGAATAGTACCATTGATATTTCCATTTCAGTATCCAATTTAATTAAATAGATGACACAACTTGGCCAAAAGCTACAAACGACAAAAGCTTTGCATAATTCACGGTTTGCAATATTTCAAACACAAATCAAACATGCAATATTTCAAACACAAATCAAACATGCACTATTTCAATTTAATAAAGAACTAGCATAAACTCTAGCTGAAGTTTCATGTCCAAGAATGTTTGCTGGCAAAAGTATTTCCTCCTAACAAATAATCATACGAAACCAAGATTGGATGCTCACCAGAGATGTGTTGGGGACATGGTCACGAAAAAGACACGCTTTGTGAGGGGATCAATTTCAGAAGAAACCCAATCGGCCCAAGCTTCCATGGCCAACTTCATAGCTTCTCGCCCGTCTAATTCCTCACAAGCTCCATTTTGTTCGTCAGTCCATCTGCGAAAGTACAAATCACAAAAATCCAATCAGAATAAAGTAGAGAAATCTCCCTTACCATATCAATTTGTGTGTCAAAGAACCGATACGAACAATAGCTTAACTGGGCCTTGTCTCCACCACAAGTATGTGTTGAAAATAAGTATATCAGCATGCTCCCAAAGTGATGTGTGCTTTAGAACTGAATCAGGACGAATTATCCGTTCGTCTAGTCTATGATTCACCGGATCGTCGGAATTAGATTCAACAAGAAGAGGAGCCCAGAGGAATTCCACTGTTGCATTGTACTCCTGAAAAATTGGAATGAGAAGAGAAGTGTGCAAATAATGAGACTCTCATGCAGTGGTACTAGTTATCAAATCAAGATTCAAAATCGTAAATCGAGACCCCATCAACCTAAAGTCTTAGAACATCAAATGTTTATGAAGAAAAAACAGAAGGAGGTTCATTTTGTATTGGGGACTAAAGTTATCAAATTGAAATTCAAAATAGTAAATCAGAAGACCTATTTTCCAAATTGTGAATCGAATCTTATTGTGATTTGTAAGATACATTACCAAGAAAGTTATGACATTTTTAGGTAAAAATAAGTGACATAGCAAATTTATAAGTTGATAGTAACAAACCTCAAATAATTCAAGATTCATGTCATAAATCAAATGAAAAAAAAAAAATAGTTGACTATACTAAGTTTACAAAAAAAAAGAAAAGAAAAAGTGGTTGACTACACTAAGTTTCGGTATTAGAATGAATTAAGATTCATTATAGTAATTGAGATTCATCATAATGAAACTCGATTTATGTCCAAAATAGACACATACAAGGAATCATATGATTCAGCTCAAATTTGTTTAGGAATCGAGATCTGACTCGCATATATAGTAGGATACTAAAAACCATGTTGGGAACTACATTCAAAAACATCATTCAGAAGTTTCCACCTGTGTAGCACTGACACTTCTAATCAAAGATGTGTCCCGTGTCCAACATGTGTCGGTGTCCGACATTGACACCTTGACTACATTCAATTAATTCATTTTCTCAAATTATTACCAGTGAGTGTCAATGTCGTATCAGTATCAGTGCTTCATAGGTTTCCACTATAGGATTCAATTCATACCTCAGCTCTGAAAATGGTGAGATGGGCATTTGGTGACATCGATCTCTTATCAGAAGGAATTTCTGACTGTAACAAGCATACCATAGATATCCATTGCCCTCTATTCAGTGAATCTCCAACAAACATTAGCCTTTTACCTCTTAACTTTTCCCACATTTCTTTCACATTCCACCTGTTTTAGACAACAAATCTGTGAAGCAACGAAGAAGCCTAGCAAAAATAACATACTGTCACCAAAAAATATAGGGTCTATTTGGTAATAAAACACATTTTTGTTTTATGTTAAATCATTCACAATTAAAAGAAAGAAAAACAAGGTAAGAGTTTTATAATCAAATGTGAAACAAAAAATGAAAGCAGAGAAAATTTTCTTAAACCATACAAACTCTTGCCCTTTCTATAGATGATGCTTTTAGACACCAAAAAACATTAAAATTCCAATAACTCCAATTCCACAATCCACATGAACAATACTCCATCCTTTCCTTTTTAGTTGTCGTTTTAAAGTTGTGCATGCATACTAATAAAACCAATAAATTTTGTTGCTTTTGATAGAATCATTTCTCTTTTCCTATAATACTCTCAACTATTTATCATCTTATTTCACACATATTTTTCGCTCTGCAATAAATAATTAAGGGTATCATTGACAAACCAATAAGTAATTTTATATTCAACTTTGAAAATGACAACTAAATAGGAACAAAAATTTTCAGAAAAAACACCAACCAAAAAGGAATGGAGGGAATATAACAAAAGTTGTTCTACTTGGAACTCCACAAAACTCAATCTAGGTTAAACATCAACTTCACAAACTAATGATAACTTAAATAGTCTTAAAACTTTCAATTAGTTCATTCACTTCAACTCATAACCATCAAACAAAACCATAACATAATTATGCTCAGATGAAACAAAACAAAAACAAAAAAGAGCTAAAAATAGAAAGTACCTCTTCAAATTGCAATCATGTGGTTGCCATCTCCAATGTTGGTACCCCAAATCATCTCTTCCATGCTTGTGACAAGCCAATTGATCAGACATATAAGGACAATCTAACTCATTGTACAATGGATATGAAGCATTATCAAAAACCCATTTGCCAGAGAAAACATCACACCTTTCACCACTCACTCTCCGGCGACCGGAACGCTTCGAACCACCACGCCCGAGCAATTTTCCTACCACTATACCCTATAGTAGAGTTGCATCTACTATATCTATCCAAAACCTCTAAAATAAAATTCAAATCAAACCCATTTCAACAAATCACTAAAAAAAAAGAAGTCACAAAGCATATCAAAGTCAAATCACAAAGCTTAACACATAAAGGTCTCATTTATAAGTCACAAAAGTAAGTTTATGAAATGAAGAACTAAAATAAAATTCCAACAAAACCCATTTCAACAAATTATATAAAAAATAAGTCACAACTCAAATCAAAGTCAAATCACAAAGAAGTTCAAATTTTTAAGACACAAAAGCAAGTTTATGAAATGAAAAACTAAAATAAAATTCCAACCAAACCCAGTTCAACAAGTTATATAAAAAACAAGTCACAGTGCATATCAAATTCAATTCACAAAGACTAACCCATAAAGTTCTAATTTTTAAGTCACAAAAGCAAGTTTATGAAATGAAAAATTATACATACCATGAGGTTTTTTGAGGTGATTAGAGAAATTGGGTTTAACATAGGTAGTTGAAGAATCTTCTTCTTGTTGGTGAGTGTGATTTGGGTTTTCATGGATTTGATGAATGGTGCTTCCACTATGGAGAGTTGAGAATGCTATGAAGAGAATTAACAAAAACACAAGTAAAGGAAAAATTGGAACTTTCTTTTTGTTCAATTTCTGCATAGTTTGCGTCAAAGGGTTTTGGGTTTTGATTTTGAAATTTTATTGTACACAAATTTCAACTAAAAAGGATATGTTAAATTAGATTATTCATTGGAAAAGAGTATCAAAAAGAAGTACTATGGTTTTTTGATGAGCAATTTTGAAATTTTGAAAGTTTGAAAGATGATTCATTGATAGAGAGTTCTATAAAAATTCTATATACCGTTTTGTCTTTGTTCATTGTCTTACACTTTTTCCACAGCTTAATCATTTTATAATGCTATTTATATGTTTACTAATTCTAGTTTAGTTGGAATTTTGTTTGTCTTCTTTTGATAGAAATTGTTTTTTTTTTTTAAGTTGTTTTATTATGTATATATCTT
>JBBPBT010001178.1:7788780-7822765 GCA_037974875.1 Cicer bijugum | reverse complement strand
AAATTTATTAACATAATCACTGATGCCATGGTGATAAGTTTTGTTTGTATATAGTTGGTAGTAAAAAATTAATTAAATAAGTTACTATAATAAAAGACGAAAAAATAAATATAAATAGAATTTTCAATTTTATACAAACTTTTAATATATTGATGGCCTTTCTTTTAAATTGGAAATCCTATATAATTAAGTATTTGTATATATCTTAACACAATTTTATAAAAATATTGGTTGCGGATATTAAATTTGAGCAACTGAATTGACTAAAAAAAAATCTCAATAAATGATTTTATTTGTTTCAAACAATTTCATGGAAGAATGAACTCTATCATTTGATTGTGATTTCTTTAACTATTCAAAAGAGTGTTAAGTAAGACAATGAAAAATATCTATTAACTAAGAACTAAATAAAGCATGAATACATTAAATGTAAATATACATTGTGAACAAAATGATAAATTTTAATTGATTGACGATCTTTTGAAATGAAAATTACAATGAATATTTATAGACTAAATATTAAAACTTAAATGTTGTTAACGACAACTCCTATATCCCAACATTTGAAATGGGTTAAACAAGGATTCATAAGAGACTTAAACATCACATCTCAACTCAAAACCTTAAAGCATTAGATTTATGACCATTCTTCTTATATATTCAATATAGTCTCCATTCCTGCTACTTCCCCCTCATTTGATGTTTTTTGCAAAGATAAAAATTTTGATTGCTATTGAGTCGAACTATTCATTCTTACGAAATTTGAACTAAAGTTGATTTCTGAAAATCAAATAATACTTGTATGACTAAGCATGCCTCAAGTTTTTCGACTTTGACTAATTCCAAGTTACTTCACTTTTGATTTGGATAATATTTTGCTCAACTTCTCTGTGGTTATTTTGACTAACAATTCATAATATTTTAAACGTAAAAAAATGTAAAAAAATTGATAAAAGTAAATAATTAATCTCACAATAATGTATAATGAATCTTATGTAAAGTTACTGTAGGTTTGCCGGCTAGAATTGATTATGAAAGTGTTAAATTAATTTTAACGTATTTAATTATTTTAAAATACAATTGATTTTATCTATATAATTGATTTTAACTTTAAATTAAAATTTGTAGTTTTTAAATCCTAATGTAATTTTTACACTTAAATATATTATTCAATTCACTTATAAGTAAATATATCAAAATATAAATTACTTTATATTCAACTTACTTTTAAGTAAAATCAATTATACAAAAATCAATTCATTTAAAAATCAATTTTTATCATCACCAAACCAACAAGGGTAAAATAATACTACCTTCTTTTTGCTGCTCAACTTTTGCTTCACTACTCTAGGAAAACTTGTAGTAATTGATTTCACCTCTTGTTTCCATAGATGACCACAACTATCACTTGCTCAAGAGTAGGTAAATTGGTAATGGTCTCATTTAAAATGCTAGCCTCTAAGTGACATTACCTTTATTAAGCTTGATGCATTTTAATCTTTCTATTATTCATATTTTGCATAGTCATATTGGGCAACATGGCAAGGCCTTGTTTCCAACCCATTTTCCTTGTTTCAACCGTGGCCCATGTTTCATTTAGGTCGAAATATTTGGAGAGTTTCTTTTAACTCTTACTCCTTCCAACCAAAATATAATCAAATTTTGGTATAAAAAAAATGTATCTCTATCAAAATTTAAACTAAACATTGATGCTTTATGTTTTAAAAAAATCCATAATACTAAACATTTAAACTATCAAAATTTGTGTTTTTTTTTTATGTGTATTTATTTATAAAGTTTATTTATGTGGGGTGGTAGTTTATTTTTTTCTTTCTATATTTGATTTTGTATCACTTACCCTAATACTTCATATATAAATACAAGTATGTTAGTCATTTTGCCTAAACCTTGCCACCTTGTGTTTTTAGAAGCCATCATCTTCTTGTTTTCTCCTCATGGATGAAAACCATTTTTTCCATAACCACACTCTCTCTTTTGCTCTTTCATCTTTGAAGGTCAAGAGTCTCAATACTCCATTCTAGTTCCATCTTTTGTTGAAGATTCAAGAAGTTGAGTCTTGACTATGCCCTATCCATTTCAAAGAGTGATTTGGAAAGGTAAGGAAGGAAGGGCAATTCCGTCTTTCTTTTCTTTCTCCTTACTATTTTGAAATCTCCATGTTAATTTCACAACGTCTCACCTTTTTTAGTTGTTTGATACCATTTGTGCTCTCATGAATCATGATTTTGGAATATGTATAGTGTTTTAGTCATAACTTCATGCACATTCATTCATCTTTTTTGAATGCTTTTGTTAAAATGAAAACTAGATTAATTTCCCTACATTTTAAACACAAATTTTAATAAATTTCAACATGTATTAATATTTCAAATAGGCCACAAGTTAACAAACATTGAATTGTTAATTTATTGTACCTTCGAAATTTCCTTTAAAAAAACTTATTAGATGACCTAGTGTTAGAAATGATGATGATTTTAATGGAAGTTTATTGAAAATAATAATGACATTAATGAGAGCTAGTATTGTTGTAAATTGAAAAATAAGGAAGTTTTACATAAGAGGGATATCACACATTATTAGTGTATATATGGTGGAGGTATGATACTTGGGGGTGTGCCCAAGGGGTACCCCAATTTTGTAAAGGAGGAAGAACGCAGTCAAAATTGACCACCACATGCGCACGTCGCCCGTCTAGTCAGACCTAGCTTGGGCGTTGGTATGTATTATTATTTTTATAATTTATTTATTTAATTATATGAACTGAGTCAACATTCAACATCTGTTTCGC
The DNA here is from genome assembly GCA_037974875.1 of Cicer bijugum. Lineage (NCBI taxonomy): Eukaryota > Viridiplantae > Streptophyta > Magnoliopsida > Fabales > Fabaceae > Cicer > Cicer bijugum. Next base: position 7,819,956 of record JBBPBT010001178.1, on the reverse strand, counting down.
GCTACAGTTCTGTTATTGTCTGGTCAAATACCTAGTCAAGACTGAACGCACATTTAGTGAATCAGACCTAATGGTCTCCGTATCCGAGGCTGTTCTCTCTTCTCCCATTTTCTTACTCACTTCTTCCTTTTCTTTTGAGTGGTCTTGGAGCCATATTACGAGTGGTAACTGCCATATTGAGGATATAATTGATCATATATGTATATACAATATCAACCATTAATTTGTTCAATGATTAATATTATTTACTTTAATTTCTAAAATAAAAAACTCAATTTAAATGTTTATATTGTTCATTATCTTTTATAGATAAAATAAGAAATACCACAAAATTTCTATTATATAAAAGGTAAGGTTTTTCTTTTAGTGTTGCCATTTTTGTTGTTGTCCATTTCTGTTTTTTTTTTTAAGTTATGTTTATATCTCTCCCAAACTTTAGTTATTTTACCTTTAATCTGGTTATAGGAAAAAAATAAGGTTTTTTTAATTAAGAAAAAATTCAAGTGTCTCTTCCATTGTCATGCAAAACTTAAAGTATATCATTAATGTTGTGAACTTAACTTGACAACTTTACTTTCTTGATAAATTAATGAACATAAAATTTACTTCCTTGATAAATTAATGAACATTTTATGTCTCATTCACTCTCAGTCAAACAAGATCAATAACAAACATAAGTTTATCAATTAATTTAGATCAATAACAAACGTAAGTTTATCGATTACTTTAGTATTGTCTCTACATCCCACAAGAGTGAAATTCATATTATTAAATAATTACAATACTTATAGTTAGGTCTTCCTATTTAATAGACTTCATAATTTTTTTTTTATATTTTTCAATCTAACCAAGAGAGAATATAAGTTGATACTATTCATCATGAAGTAGAGTTTATTATTTAATTTGTTTATGTCGGATGTTGATCAAATAGTATAGATAAATGAATGTTTTTAAACTCTATTTATACGAAATGGTAAGTACTTATTTATGTATTTGTATGAGTTCCAAAAATGATAAGATCACTCGAAACCGTTACAAATAATGACAAAATTTCTTATGAACGTGTTTGGAAGACACTAATCTCCCTCTATTATTTGGTCATATTGATATAAATAGATTAAATAGTTAACGTTACTTCTTTCAATCTTATAAGAGATCAAGTCTCTTAGAATTTAGAATTGGACAACGATTCTTAGTTTATCTTTCAATTAAGTTTGTCAAGTTAAGATTACGACATCCCTTGAGATTAAATTCTTGTTGTGAAATAAACATTCATCAACTTTGTACGTATCATTTTTTCCAATGGTATATCCTCAAATTTTATGATATTCAAGGATCTACAAGACTCAATTACATTACCATAGAATTCTCTTGACCCACCTTTTGCATCCATGTCATTGCATTATATGAATATCCTTCAAGGAAAAAAAAATCATTGTCATCAATTTTGACAATTTCTATCTTCGATATGTTGGTGAATGAGGGTCGAAAGTTTTACTAGAATTAAAAACTTAAGAAGTTTGAGAAGATACTTAATTAGATAAATGATCATCCAATGTGAAAAGTGTAAGAGAGGTTTTACACTCCAAGAGCTTTGCATTGATGCATACTCTTAAAATATTGTGTCATTTCACCTCTCTTCTATGGTCTTTCTTCCCCAAGCTTTGAGATATTTGAGGACAAAAATGTAACAATTTTTGTATGATTTTATTTGCTCTAAACTGTCTCTTGTAACTATGATAAATTGAAATTGAGCTATACAACCCACTAATGTATAGTCTCTCTCACACCCTACAATGTCACTATATAATAGGTCATTAACTTGATATATTGGATACTCAATATATTTCATGTATGTTCAAATTATATTAGTATTATAATTATTTTAAGTTTTATATTCTATTAATTTATTGTGAATTTGATATCCATATTATATACTTGTATTTATTTTTTTTATAATAGGAGAAATTATCATTGATGCGATATTTTAAGAAGTTTTTCAAATCAGTTTCTGTAATGATTATTCACATACAGTTCCAATAAAATATTTTAGAAGAATTGTGAAATTTGTAACCGAAGTTTAGATGTTCAAAGTTAATTATGTACTATTATATATTAAGAATATATGCTACACACAAGAATAAACTCGTAATTTTTTTTGGGGTATGGTTTACAATTTGTTGTAATAAATTATAGAGAAGGAACGCTAAACAATAATTTTCAGTGTCTCGTGAGTAATAATATTCTTAAAATGTTTTGAATTAGGCACTAAAATAACAATCAGCTATAGTTTTGAATTGTTTAGATCAATGAAAGAAAGATAAAATATTCCCCATTTTCAATTTTTTTATTTAAGTTTGGCACAATTCTTAAAGAGTAATTAATTACGTTATTTTGATGATAAAAGTAGTTTGATTTATTCAAATACTCTTATTAATTGTAATTAGTGAAAAAAAATTGATAAATTGAAATACAATAAAAAGATATATTAATAAAAAATATAATTAATATTGTATTTGTATCATAAAATAACCAATAATTTGAGATAAATAAAATATTTTAAATAAGTTGTGAACCATAATTTCACATCAATGTCTTTGAATGCCGCTTCTTCTATAGCCGTCTTTAACTTTTCTTTTTCTTGAAATCCTTTTCCCATTAGCATCTTCATTTTTTATTTTTGAATATATCTTAAATCATTCAATGTTTGCATGCCGCTATCATCCATAACAATTTTAATTAGTCTCACTAGAGTGATAACACATGCTTTATCATCACCCAAATAAACAAAACCAAAATTGTCTGACATGAATGTGGTAAACCACTACATGTGCGATGTCATATGATAAGAACAATTAGAGTCAACAAAGAACATATACTTAACTCTTAGAGTCATTAGTTTGAACCATGTACGCAAAATTGGATGAACCTTGATGTTTGTTTGGACATTCCTTCCTCCAATGCTTGGTCTGTTTGCAATTGAAGCACTATATTGTTTTTCTATTCTTTTATTTAGACCTCTTCTTCCCAAAACCTACTTACCTGTGTTCCTTCCACGATCTTGACCTCTCTTTACATACAAATTTCTTCCTAAAAATCTACCTCTGCATTATGTTTTTTTTTTTAAAAAAAAAATTGAGAATGAAGTGCAACATTAATATCGTCTAACTTGATAGTGTATTTTCTATATGTAAGAGTTGTCATTAGGGGATCGAATGGACATAGTAACAAGAACAACAAAATAATTGTCTTGTTGTCGTCATCAACCTTCACCCATGCCTCATCAAGTTAATGATTATTTAGCTGAAGATATTGACATGTTATTACAAATTAGATATTTCTTGTTTCTTTAAATGGCTTCAAGTTGTATAGTGCTTCACGAATCATTTGTTTGTGAGCCTTTTGCACAAGGATTGACTTTCCAATTTCTCCCAAAACTTTTTTTTTTGAGATGTTAGGTATAGGATATGATACATAACTTCATAATACACACAAAAGAATCATGCTTGTGACCTTATCTTTCATCTCCATCTAATCAACTTTTTCCATGATTGCCGTTTCTCCTCGTGCATCACCTTTTGAAGACCTTATTGTGCTATATGATCCTTAACCATTTGCAAATGTGGGTGGGTTTATCCAGGTTTGAGTTGTTGGATGCGTAGATCATTTCACTAAAACTTTAGATTTAAAAATCCAAATTTCTTAGAGTGAATCTTGTAGTCTCACTTAGTCATCACACCACCACTATGATAAATGAGTTGTTTGATAAAAGCTTACTCAAGAATTGATAAAAAATATTGAAAGCTCAATATGTTTTTTTTTCTTGAAAATATGAATTTGAAAATAAAATGAACAAAAAATTAAAGAAAACGAACATTCTAATAAAAATAAAAAACTCATATCTCAAATAGAAATTGGTCTAAATTGATGTCAAAATTGATTGGAATAGAAATTAGTCAAAATTGATGTCAAAATTAATCGGAATTGAACTTGTAAATTACAACTAGATTTTGGATACTTTGACAAAATGAGTCTAAATGTGCTCATACTTTATCGATGATCAGTCCTTCCTAAATGAATAAGCATGTAACAGAAGCAAAAACAATACAACCTTTCACATAAAGGAAAGAAATTTTGTCTTTTGAGCGATGATCTTCTCATCCCAATTTTTTTGGTGATTTACCAAAGTTTTTTGGTGAAAGAAGTGGATTAGCAGTTTTTCATCATGGGCGCAAAAACCCATTTTTAAACAATACATAATAAGATGGTTCTTGGGGCATGTAGTTCCCTTGTATAACATCAGAAACGAGGTATAAGTCTAAAGTATCAAATCCATAATTATTTCCCCCTTCAATGACTCTCAAGCGTTCTTCCAAGGCTTGCCATTTTTCATGGGATTGATTTCTCTCGAGTAGTCGAGGTTCATGATTTATGTTTAACATCATCGATGTAGCTACCGTAGTTTTTCCTTGCGATGAAGAGCCAGGAAATCCCGAAGTAAGGGGTGAGACCAAAAAAGGATGCACTTGAGGGAATTCACCAATACAAGGTTGTGGATTTGTAGCTCCGACCAACGAATTGTTGTTTGGGAGATGAGTGTATATGGATGGGGTATAACCTGGCAGCAAACCATAAGGTGGAAATTGTTGTGTCTTCCTTTCTTGATAATTGGTTTGAAGGTGTGGAGTGACACCCGTTGGGTGAACAAGAGTGTTTTGGGGCACCCCCTCGTTTGTAAAAGGATTCCCATCATTTCTATTTCCAAGTGCTTGTAGAATCTCCAATATCTTGGTCATTTTCCCCTTGAGCTGGTTCACGTCTTCTCTTATTTCTGTTTGCTCTAACACATCCATGATCTTTTACTAAGATTGTGTTCGGTAATGGTGTCGTAACACCAGCTTTTTTGTTTGTTGTATTATTATTATTTTTTTGTGAAAGAATATGACATGAGTGTGCAACATGAAGTATGAAAATCTAATTGTGCATGAATGTTAAAGACCTATTTATTGCTTGTTTGTGAATATCTTAACCGCATATTTTTGGAGAAAGAAGTGGATTAGCAGTTTTGAGATGTTAGGTATAGGATATGATACATAACTTCATAATACACACAAAAGAATCATGCTTGTGACCTTATCTTTCATCTCCATCTAATCAACTTTTACCATGCCTGTCGTTTCTCCTCGTGCTTCACCTTTTGAAGACCTTATTGTGCCATATGATCCTTAACCATTTTTTTCTTCTTTAGCCATGGCCGAGCATGAGGCTTACTTACCGCAGTAACAAGAAAGATAGTGAGTGAGAGAATATTTTTTTGGATAAATATTGAGTGAAAGAAAATGTGTTCAGAATAAAATTATGTTATAAAATTGACAAGAGTTACGAGATAGGATGTATTGTAGGAACAATAAGAATGTAACAAATTTTTAAATGTCTAATACCTACTGTAATTGAATCCCACTATATTCATGTTGTTTGCTTTGATATGTGCAAAAACATGAAGAAATGGGATTGCATTTGTTGGAGTCATTCTTCAAGTATAATGTTAATATTTTCTCACCCAAATTGATTGCGATTTGCTGAATTCGTTTGGTATGGTATACTATGACTTGGTGCGAATTTGGATGTTGGTTTTCAATTTGCATCAGATTATTTCTAAAAGGTTTTCCTTGTTGTGCAGTGCTTCAAATTTGCATGGGACTTTCAAGGTTAGCTGATGGACTTTTAGTTCTTAGTTTTTCAACTCCCCAGTTTTGGTTGTTCTTTCAGCGCTAACTTTTACACTTCATTCTCTGACTGGGTTAATTATTTTTTGAGTCATATATGGTCCACTCTGGATATGTACAGATTGGAACATCGATTAATTCTTCAAATATATGTTTATATATTTTATTTTCTATCATTCATTTTACATAGTTCCTAACAACAAATCAATATCATTAGTGGTGAGTTCGAAATTTTTGGTATTTTTTGTCATAATTAACTCACACAACTGCGGAGTCCTGGATTCAAACTCGGGACATAATGGTTTCTCTTTTTAATATCACTTTTATTTTATTTTTATGAGATGTGTTGTCTTTATTATAATATATTTGGTCTTATTAAATAGTTGTTGTTTGGAATGACATAATTGATTAGCTTTCTCAGAATTATAATTTTTTTTCCAACACTGTTATACTATTATGTGTTTCAGGGAGTGTCACTATCAAATACAAAAACAGCATGAATTTTGCAGCATCATTGTGCAGAAGATTGAATATCAAGGAACTCGTGACAAATGTTCCTGTGTACAGAAGCACTGGTGGTATACCTTCATGATCCTATATTGACTATTTGTATCATGTATTTCAAAAGAAAGCTAGACTAACGACTTTTTGACATGTAATTTAGATGTTTCTGGCGAGGGATTGAGTCTGGTGTTCCGTCGTTGGGCTACCAAAAAGACAGCTGGGTCCACAAAAAATGGACGAGATTCAAAGCCCAAGAACCTTGGAGTGAAGAAATTTGGTGGAGAGGTATGAGTTTTATGCTTTAAGCATCAATATCAATCAGTGTTGCCAAATTGCCACCATGATGTTGCCATAGTTTTATGGCATGGTGGTTTTTGTGATGGCCACCATAACCCCCAACACCTATTATAATCGCCATGTTTCCCCCATGGGCCACAAACACCATATTTATAAGGCTGAGTTTTGGCTGGCCGTCATAATACAACTTTGATAACATTGATATCAATTTTATGACATGGAGTAAGAGGAAGACTTTCTGAACATGATTCATTTCATTCACTCATGAAGAGACTCTTTTCTTAATATTATGCAGAGGGTAATACCTGGAAACATCATTGGTAGGCAACGTGGTACTCGTTTTCATCCAGGAAACTATGTTGGACTGGGGAAAGATCATACTCTTTTTGCTTTGAAAGAGGGATGGGTGAAGTTTGAACGCAACAAGCTGACTGGTCGCAAGGGGGTGCATGTTGAGCCTAAGGAAGGTCATGTCCTCCACCCTGTGTTTATAGATGCTTCTGCATTCGAACCAAAAGTAGGTGTCTAAGTCTGACCAATTTCATGCATAAACTTTTTTTAAGTGACCAATTTTTTTGGCTTATGTGAACTCCTAAATGTTCCACCTCTGAGGTCTGTTACACGGTTTTCGATTGTAATCAATTAAAAGATTTATTCTATAATGATTTAATAATAGGTGCTTTAGTTTTTTTGCCCTTTTTATTTGTCATTTGAAATAGTTGTGTAAAGAGGTTTGGCTTAAATAATTTATTTGATTAACTAGTACAAAATGATTAAAATGAATGAAGAGAGGGTCATAGGAAGAAAATAGCAACGGAAGAGTGGGGTTGGAAGAAACAAAATGAAGCATTAACTTACTTGAATGTTGGCCAGAACAAAATCAGTTGATCCGACCGAACTCAAGCCATTGAATGAGCCAATTTGATATATGGATAGGTCAGAAGTGTCGCAGATTACACGTATTTGCAAATGTGGGTGGGTTTATACAGGTTTGAGTTGTTGGATGTGCGGATCATTTCAGTAAAACTTTAGATTTAAAAATCCAAATTTCTTAGAGTGAATCTTGTAGTCTCACTTAGTCATCACACCACAACTTTGATAAATGAGTTGTTTGATAAAAGCTTACTCAAGAATTGATAAAAAAATATTGAAAGCTCAATATGTTTTTTTCTTGAAAATATGAATTTGAAAATAAAATGAACAAAAAATTAAAGAAAGCGTACATTCTAATAAAAATAAAAAACTCATATCTTAAATAGAAATTGGTCTAAATTGATGTCTAAATTGATGTCAAAATTGATTGGAATAGAAATTAGTCTAAGTTGATGTCAAAATTAATCGGAATTGAACTTGTAAATTACAAACTAGATTTTGGATACTTTGACAAAATGAGTCTAAATCTGCTCATACTTACTCGACGGTCAGTCCTTCCTGAACGAATAAGCATGTAACAGAAGCAAAAACAATACAACCTTTCACATAAAGGAAAGAAATTTTGTCTTTTGAGCGATGATCTTCTCATCCCAAGTCTTTTGGTGATTTACCGAATTAAAAAATTCAGTAGTGTATAATTTCAATCTGATAGTAAAAAATAATAATATTAATGATGTTACTTGAAGTTTTAATCGTGTTGTTGTGTACTCATATTGTTACTATATATTTGAATCAATATTTTCACAAATCAGTCTGCCCTCTTCAATTCTTTGACGTGGTTATATATGTTTTTTTGTTTTTTGAAATAATTGATAACAAAAGTTTAAAAAAAAATCCTAGTAGGCTTAGAAGTGTAAAAAAGAAAAAGAATATGTACTATGTAAACTAATTTTACATTGACACTAAACGATAATCATTGATTTCATCATCTAATACATAATTACAACTTCTATCATCAAATAACAACTTAATCAGTGGCTTGTGTTTGTTACTAATGTAAAAATATTTACATAGACAGTAAAAATATTTACAGCGACAATATATGGTCATTAAGCCCTAGCATTTTCTCACACACTAAATAATAGATGACGTCGTTATGAAATCTCATATTTTAAATTGTAACACTTTTCAAACAACCACTTATACTTCCGGACCAATATCCTCTAATTTTGAATCTCCTACTTTTTGGTAACTTTGTTTCTATTTCTCTTTATCAAACATTTTTCGCTCATTCAAATATTTTTATTAATTTATTTTAATCTTCAATTTTTTCTCAAAATACACTAAAATCATCAAAAGTCAAAGTTAGAGATCCATTTTCCTACCTCTTCTATACTACTCCGATATAAAAAAATATCATTGAAGATGAAAAATAACTCTAAGAAATCCATTTTCACATTCAAAACATATAAGGGAAAATGATGATTGAGGTATTATAGTTCCATTATTGAATTTAATCAAAACAAAATAAATCCATTCAAAAATCTCACTTTAAAAAAAAATCAATTGGAGCCGAACAGAAGAGAGAATAATCATTGGGAGAGTAATTTAAGGGATGAAAAGGCAAAGTAGTGCCAATAAGGTAATTAAAATATGATAAATGTCTTCACGTTTCAGCCAAGCATGAATGAAAAGAAACATCTCAAATTTAACAAACTTATTATGTATTAGAATTTAGGTTGGACCCTACATAATTCTCACAAAATCAATTGGTAAAGTAAGGACCATCACCACTTATAAATATTTTCTATCTCATTCAACTTGAGACTCTTAACATACACTTTTACGCTCATGATTGGACGTCTGGACGTGAGCGAACGTGATACGGGTGGTCCGATTACAATAATCTGATAGCAGGTGGCCGAATGGATTTTGGATAGACTCTAATACCATATTAAAATTTTAGGTTGAGTCCTACATAACCTCCACAAAAGTGACATGTACAGTGGAGGGAGGCTACCCACTATTTTAAAACACTTTATCGTATGTTATCATCTAATGTAAGACTCTTAATATTTATAATGATATTATAAATAAGATCATGAGTATGGAGAGTGCAATTGCAGTGTGTACAAATGCATCACGTTTCTCTTGTGTTTTCATCTATTTTCAAACTATAGGGGCTAAACACAAGGGAAAGAGAAATTCATGTGTTTTGTTGTAAGCCCACAAAGCAATATTTAGCATTTTCCTTTGAGTAAATATTGGTGGGGATGAACAACCACCTTAGACTCATAAGTAACACTTTTTATTTTAATTAAAAAAAAATCCATTTTTCATTAAATCTATTTAGTTTGATTAAGCCTACGAATGGATGGTTTTCACCTTTTTTTCGGGTTTTCCCGAGTCTTACTTGTTTATATTGATTTAAGAGCATGATTGATCGAATATGCTGCTCAAAATGAACCACCCCGTCAATTCCCAATCAAATTTTTAAAACAATGGTGTCAACTAAGTTAGACGAGCTACCAAAGACTTCACAAATAACATTGTTAGGATACTCATCACCACATGTACCATCTAAATTGGACTCATAATCCATTTCACCATCACGAACTACTTCAAAAATAATAGCATTGTTCACCTCTTAAACATTAAAATCAACCTTAAACCCAATACCATCTTCTTAGTAAATCTAATATTATCATTTGAATCTTTGTAAATGAAGCCTAAAAATGGGTTCATATCACAAGACTTATTGATTGACACCGCACTATTGGGGTCAAAGTAGTCAAACATTTCAACAACAATTATTTTGTCTCGTTCACTAGTTTGTTAAATCTCAACAATTTTTCCTTTCTCTTTTAAAACCTCACAAGCCTGTTGTATATTGTTTGTGCCATGATCACCACTAGATTTTTCAATCATAGACTTTAGAACACAAGTGAGTTTTTTGGTTAATGACACATCTTTAATCTTTTGAACATAATCCTTGTAAATTGTTTGTGTCTTAAACGTGTGTGTCTGTTGTTTTACATTCTCCATCAGTTTGTCTCCATAAGAACATGAATATAATGGTAAAAAAAAAAAGCTTACTTGTAGATTTGTCAAGGGAGATAAAACCCCCCAACTACTCCATTACTAGTATACAAGCTTTTAGGATACTAGTATTCTTGTGGGAGCCTTAAAACCCTAACCTAACATTGACTATGAGTTTATCGCTACTTGTTATCATTAAAATATAAAATTCATTGGGAGAGATGTCTAATATCAAGAATAGTGAGATTAAACCGTCTGTATTAAAACTTACTAAAATAAGAAAGTTCTTATGATCTTGATGGTGCACTCCTATTTTAAAAATTAAAAGTCATTTGATAGTTTTTCAAATTGAATTAAAATTAAGTTATATGACATAGAGTGATTGATATTTTTTTTTCTAATGCATGAATTTTTTTTAAAAAAATAATACTAATTATACATATTATTGTTGTACATAATTTTAAAAAATAATGGAATTAGGATCAAAGTAATTCAAAATAAAAATTTAATTATGAATCAATTATATATTTCTAATTTTGCAACGTAAAATAATATTTAGATAATTACAGAAACACCAGTTTCTTTGATCTGTTCGAGGTGCTAAGATTTTAAGGACTAGCCCGTCGTTTTTATTATAAGAAAAATAAATTTATTTAAACTTGTATAATATTTTCACAATCCTTTTTAACGAGAGAGACATATCTTTACTAGAAACTCATATAATGAATATAAAATAAATAATGTTAAGGGTATAATTAGAATAATTTTTTTATAATAATAAATAAATTTGTTGATCTTGTGACTTTTGTTGTTTCATCTTAAATATTAGAGTTAAATATGTTTTTAGTCTCTATAAAATAAACATATAACTTTTAGTCCATACAGGATTGTCATACATACCGTTTTGGTCACTACTGTTAAATTAATATATATATTTTTGAACGAATTTTTTGCAGACATGTTTACAACATTATAAAAAGTTCATCCACAAAAAAGTGAACTCAAAATTTATTTCTAAGTTCATACTTTCATTACCTTAATTTTGCACATTTAAAAAATTCAAATTTAATTAATTGCATGTTAAAAATGTTCTAAACATGCATACACAAACCATTAAAAAAAATTAAAGCTAAAGGACAATTAAACATATTTCATTTTAGTAGAGACTAAAATTGTTTGTTGAATAAGATAAGAACTAAAAACATATTTAACCGTATATATTGAAATTGAAATATTGAAATTTTATTTTACCTCAACTAAAATTGAAATTTAACCTATAAATTTGATTTTATAGTGACTAAGGTTGAAATTTTATAAGGACTAAAACCATTAACTTTATATATTACGGACTAGTGGGAGAACATTGAGCAATGTAGTTTGTTCTTAATTTCTAAGATTTTCCTGCATAGATGATAACGACTCTAAGAAATAAGAACTATCTAACATTTTTGCATTGAATTATTATTTGATAATTGAGTAATTTATATTACTTTATTTACTTTAATTAGGAATATTAAGTTTTAGAATTATTTTGAGTCAAGCACAACTATGGACTTGTTATTTAGATTTCACGTATTGATCTAGTGTGCATGACTAAGTTATGAAATGCTCCAAGGGGTTGCATGGTGCTCCATCAACACCAATGTGTAATTGTTAATATTGAGTAGAATTGAAAGGTTTTTAATATATAACAAAATATGTGGTCCCTAGTCTATGTGACATGTGCTAATTTCAGGGACATAGAATATTATGTTATTCTCTATACCTTTTTTTCTTTTACGATTATTTTAGAGTTGACTTATTGTGTAAAAGAGGGATAATATAAATATAACATTTAAGAGAGTCTCTACCTTACGTTTGATTTTGGTTGATGCTCCCCATCAAGCTTGCAGTTTCATACATTGTCATTTCTTCCCATTCACCCATAGCAGAATAAAAGCAAAATGATCTATCGCCATCTGAAGCACTGGTAGTTAAAAAAGTATTTGATCTCTTGGATTGTTCAACTTAGGTTATTTATATTTTACTTCTTTTAAACTGTAACAAATGTATACCTTTGTTCCTTGTGTATGGTTTATGTTTTTCTCACTATGAGTTAAAACACGTTTGTTGGATTATGTGAAATTTGATATGAATTAGTTATGTTTAAATTGTTGTGTACGATGCTTTACATTTTTAGTTGTTATATGTTTATGCTATGTATTTATTACGAGGAAGCTTAGTTTCAATATCATTTCATTAAATATTGAAAGAATTTAATGAATGGATCTCAAGTGGCCAATATGATTGTTTACTTAATAGACACATTCAACAAACCTAAGTATTAAGACATAAATCTTAGAATCATAAAGTGAATGAATGATACTTAACCGTAGTAGAATGAATTTAATGAAAACTTAGACATAAGTAAAGCTTAATACAGTTCTCAAAATGACAATGTCAATTACAAGAAAAACTAGTTTGAATTGTAATGGTTTATTTTTAAATAATTTATGTTTGATTTAAAGTTATTTAACTCAAGATCAATCTTGATTTTTAAAATACAACACAAGCATAACGTTCTTGATTAGTGAAATCGCAAAATTAATTTCCCTATGTGATCTATAGTTAGTTAATCATAAATAAATAGAGATAAGGGAATGAAAATCACACAAAAATATATCATGGTTCACACAATGTGGGTTATGTCAAGTTCTCACAATTGTGAGCTTTTTCACTAAAGTGTTCAAACTAAGATTGTTCTTGCTTTTCACACTAACTTTCTAGATCAATATTACTAGTTACAATATGTTACATTTCTACTTTTAAAGGATTTCCAATAGTTACCTTTCAATCTTAAAAATGATTTTTACAGATCACATTTTAACTATATTCAACACAATAGTCTTGAGTTACAAATGATATGATTTAAAGAAGTTGATAGATATGAATATACTCAACCCTTGTTTGAGTTTAGATTCTTAGCAAAAGACTCAACAAGATAGATAATTGAATCTAGTGAAACGAAAATGGAACATTTTCTTTGATTGAAGAGCTTTAGTATTTTCAAGTATGATTGTATATGTGATAGATTGCTTACACTTGAAACTCTTGTCTTATCCTTGATGTTGAGGTTCATTTTATAGGCTTCATGAAGGTTGATGACAACTTATTAGCCATTTGACAGTAACTTGTATTGAAGTTTGAAGGATTATTGCAAAAAAGAATTAATTGTTGTGTCGTCAATTATAGATGTACGGTGGCTATTGATTGGGTAAATATAGAATCTTAATTTATGGATTGTGAAGTTATAGCATAGGAATACATTTCACCATTTGACAATGTTTTATGTTGTGACAATTAATGGGTATGGCCTTTGTGGGGATTGGTAGTGGTTGAGAGAACAAGAATCTTAGATGAGATGTGTTTTTATTAAATGGAATTCACGTTGCTATTGCACATTTCCATGAAGGAACCATAAAGTAATTAGGATCTAGAATAATTTTGATTTATTATTGTGTGAGAAATTCTTAATATAATTATTAAATATATTAAAATTGTAAATATAGGTGTCTATTTTATTCTATAATTTAATCTTCTAAATAAAATTATACAAGACATCGAAATAAAGTATGATTATAGTAATTATAGGTTGAAAATCCCACACATACAAATTGCAAACATGACATATTTTCTTGGTCATGAACAAAAATGCAAGTGTGACAACTGACAACGATTTTGTTTGTATTTTTAAAAGAGCGCCTTTTTATCCATTTTTTTTTTTATAAAAAATCATAATAAATATATTGTCTTTACATTATGTTGTTTTGTTAAGTTCATTTTTACAAAGTTTGTTTTATGAAGTTTAGAAAATAAGACTTTACAAAAATGAATTTGGGTTTGTAATTAAAGGCCCAGAAACAATTTGGCAATTTGGGTCTAGCCTAGGTGGCCCTATGGACCTATTTTTATGGGTTGTTCCACCCTTCTTTTTGTTGAATGACCATTCTTTAGATACATAAACGAGTTATGAATTCTTTTTTATGTTTATAAAATACACTTTGTTGTATTCACTTTGAGTTACGAGTTTATAAAATACACTTTTGGATAAGTCAATTCAAAGAGTATTGGGGATGGAAAAGGAAGTTATCTAAATAAATAAACTTTAAATTTTGTTGTATTATAAAGTTTCGTTTTGTATGTTTGATTTATATAATTTTATCAACTCTATTCATCTTACCGTTAAAAGTCTTGTTTGTCTCATTTTCTTAATTTGTTTTAAATCCAGTTTGTTAAGAGCATATTAAAGTTAAAGAAGTATTATTGAAGGTATAAGTTTTGATTATTTACTAATTTACTCTTTGTATCTACATGCTATCCCGATTAAAGTTCTTACATATTCTCGTGAAATTATTACATTCATTCATTATCTTCACTTTCCAATCTTTCTATTCCATTCAAAGCCAAACTTCTTGATAATGTTATTGACTATACCACTGGTCTAATGTACACCTACAATTAACCCTTATTTTGGAAGATTTGACTCTCTCTAAAATTATAAATTATTTAATTAGGCTTAACATCTCAAGTTAAACATGAATTTTATGGCTTAATATATGAGATAAAATCTCAAGTAAATAGTTTTAAAAATAAACAAACAAGTTAATTAATCTCTTATCATTATTTTAATTATGTTGTTCTTTATCACAATCTACAATTTCGACAGTTAGTCAAATTTAATATAGTCGCTGCCAAAATTTATTTTAAAATAAGAAAAATATTGAGAAACCCATAAAAATAGAAAGTAAACAAAAAAAACAGTATTTGAAATCAAATTTTGAGTTCAGGAGTTGCTTATGCGTAGGGAATGTATTAACACCCTACGACATCCGTTAAAACACAGCTAGCTATAATTAATTGTGCAAAATTAACATTAACTTAAATATATTTATTTCACCTTATTATTAAATATGAATAACAATTATTTTTTTAATATGATTTTGGAATAAATGTGTGCTAAAGAAATAAAGGACAAAAAAGAAATTTTTATTAATGTGTTTGACAAGAATGTGATCTTGCTCCTACCCTACGTATCTCCTGGTGCGATGGAGAAATCAAAACTATATAATTCTTGGTTAAAAAATGAGGATGTGTTGATTGTTTTTTAAAGAAAAAAATAGTTATTTTGACCCAAAAAAATGAGCTCATTTAATTGGAACAATTATTTTGGAATACGAGTTTCAAGACTATCAAGTTGTACAACTTTATCAAGTTGTACAACTTGTTTCTCAAAAATTCAAATATTAAAAAAATATCA
The DNA here is from genome assembly GCA_037974875.1 of Cicer bijugum. Taxonomy (NCBI): domain Eukaryota; kingdom Viridiplantae; phylum Streptophyta; class Magnoliopsida; order Fabales; family Fabaceae; genus Cicer; species Cicer bijugum. Next base: position 7,804,221 of record JBBPBT010001178.1, on the reverse strand, counting down.
TATCTAAATTATTTAAATTTTAAAAGTTAATTTTGAGTTAATTTAAAAAAAAATAAGTGTTAGAACTATCAAGTTGTCACAACTTACGTCATAAAAGATTAAAAAGATGTCACATCTAATTAATTAAATTAAACTAAATTTTGTATATTTATTGATTTATTTATGAAAATAAGGTTTAGAACTATCAAGTTGTCACAACTTGCGTCATAACAACTCAAAAATTAACAAATAATTCATCTAATTAATCCTTAAATATTTGATTATAATTTCATCTTTATTTTCTTTTTAAGAATAAAAAGAATTGATACTAAATATTAAATAATTCTACGAAATAAGATCAGTAATAAACACACACAAAAATAATAATAAAATAAACGATAAAAAAATATATATGGACTTGTATTGTGATCTATTAAATAAATAAAAACACTTTTTAATTAAACAAGTAATGGAAATAAAACTCATTTTAATATTAAATAGCATCACCGAAAGGTTAAAATAAAAATCGATTAATATTATTCATAAATGAAATATATGATGTTTATTGCTATTTATTTACATCCATCATTATTTATATTAGATGGAATTATAATTGCTAACATGTCAGAATTACTAGTTAACATAGCAAGCCCATATCACATATAAACAACCTGACACAATCCAACACTTCCAAAGAGGCAGGCAGAAGCAACGTCCAAGCAGGTTGGCCGACATAAGCAAACAGTCTTTCAAAACAACAGTAGTTAAATAGCAAAGCATGGCACAAAGTAAAATATTTAAAGTAAATATGGTAGAACACAAAACAAATTTTAAGCTTTGCAAACACAATACAAATGATCTCAACCAAAACACTTGACACACAAAATTTCATCTTTCAAATAAATCAACTCTAGTTTCAAATTTTAGCTTCCAACCAAATAATATAAAGTTCAAAAAGCAGATCAAACGTGAAGAGAATGAGAAATACATGTCTTTTTAGATACCAATGAAGACAGAGACGGTGGTGGAAGTTGGAATAACGGTGATACTTTCTCTTTATTTTTTGTTTAGTACTCAAAACTGCCACAAAATCTCTTCTTCTTTTCTGATTTTTTTACCCTCAAATTGTAGGATAAAATAATGAACTTTTGTATTCATTAAATAAAACCAACTTATGGATTTTTTTTTGTAGTAAATATTACACATCAAATTTTGAGTGCATAAGTGATACAAGTAATAAACTTATTAAGGTAAAAATAAATCAGATGAGGAGCATGTTGGTAGTAGGGATGCTAACAAGGCAAATAAAATAAAAGAATACACATCGTGAAAGAGTGAAATAACATAAAAATAAAATGAAGACATGTTGGCAGGAAAAGAAAGACGGTGTGTTTACGGGAAAAAGAAAAAACAAAGCGTGTAAAGAAAAAAAAATGTGGAAAAAAATGAAGATGTGTGTTGGTGGAACAAGTTGAAGTGAAAAACAGGAAAATGAAATGAAAACTGAGTGTTGTTGTAATTCACAACTCCTTTTTTTTTTCTTTTTTGGTATATACTTAAATTTAAAACAGATTTGTAAAATGATGATTTTTTTGTATATTTTTTTATAATAATTGTAAAATATTTATTAAACATATTATATATATATATATATATATATATTAAAGTTATTTTTAGTTAATCGGTAAAATTGAGATACTACACTATTTAATTTGTATTTTTGGGTGATTTATTCAAAGATAAATGATTAAATACATTCATACAACAATCAACAGTTTCACCATAAATTAAATCAAGAATACCATGTCTTAATTAAACTGGAGATTAATATCAAGATCATTATGGTTTAAGAATCATTCTATTTTATCAAGATTATTCTGGTTTATCAAATAATCATTTTGATTTATCAAGATCATTTTAGTTTATAAAAAGATCATTATGGTTATTTCATTTTAAGGACATAATTAAAAGTATATTAAGACTACTATAAACTATAATCAAGCCCATAACTCAAGCTGAAGGCCCAAAAAAGCAAAAGAGACTCCAGATCAATGACTAGATCGATCTCCCAATTGATGAGTTGTGAGTAAGGACAACAAGGACATTGTTGTTGCACTTTTAGCAAAAAGTTCAGCATGCTTTTAAGACAAAGAACTGACACTAAACAACTACTCAATCATTCATCCATATTTTCCATACAACACAGAACCAATAGCATTATGGTTTTGAAGAAGAACGTTATGGATCGAATATCACACATACCTATTATATCTCACTCTGAACAAATGTTTTCCTCAAGATTACTACTTTTGGAAAGGAAAATTTCAATTATTACGTAAATCATAGGATACATGAATGTGGTACATCATAACAAATAGAAACTTCATACCAAGAATTGATAAAAGTGATCCAACATTTGTTGAAAAGAAAGAAACAAACTGAGCAACAGAAGACAAAACTAAGGTACTTTTGAATTCTTAAGCTCAATTATTTATGTCTTGTGCCTTAAGCAGGGAGGAAAGTGCAATAGTTGATGAATGTGATATAACAAAAAAAAAGTATGAGATACATTAAAAAAAACTTATCCTAAAGGAAAAAGTCATGTCAAAGAAACAATAATTGATATTGGTGTACAAAAGTTTGAACTATTCGAGCTGAATGAAGGAAAAACTATTGATGAAATGTATTCAAGATTCATAACCATAGTAAAGGAAATGCGCTCTCTTGTCAAGGCATACCCAGTCTAAGACAAAGTAAGAAATTTATTGAGATGTCTCCCTATCATATGGAGACAAATTGTCACAGTCATAAATCAAGAAAAAATCTTGAGACACTCGAATTATAAGAACTCATTGTAACCTTAAGAGCACATGAAGTACTACTGCAAGAGGATAAACTGACAAAGAAAGGAAAAATAATAGCCTTAAAAATTTCAAAAAATCTTCAAGAAAGCTCACCTTCACAAAAAGATGAAAAAGAAGATTTAGAAGAAAGAGAAATTGGTCAAAAAGAAGTTGATGAACTAGTTGTTCTTACAAGAAAAATTGAAAGTATGATGAGAAGAAGAGATCAAAACAAAAGAAGTTTTCCAAGCAAAAGGAAACTTTAAAACAAAAATAGATAAATGCCAATTCACATGTTACGGGTGAAACAAACTAGGACATAATAAAACTAAATGTCCTTTAAACAAAAAGTCCATGATAGTCACTTAAGATTATTATGAAGAATCATACACAAAAGAAAATGAAGAAGTAAACATGGGCCTAACGAAAAACTCATAAAACAACGAGGTAACCATTTGTGAACTATGTTCTTTCTATGAACAAATGAAAAATAATTTGATAATTCATTAAATGACTTAAACTTTCTTGCTAATAAAACATGGAGTTCATTAAAAGAGCAAGTTTGTAAAGAAAAAGAGAAAGTCTATGCTATGAGTAATGAACTTAGAAAAGTCATTCAAAATCTATAGAACTCTCATATTAAAATATATGGAAAAATATGAGTGTCAATAACATTCTACAACCCAAGAGGAGAACTTTCTACTCAACAGAAATTGAGAATCTTAAAAATGATTTGTCAAATTTTATTAAACCCACTGAAAATTTCTAAAAAAAATTATAGGATTTCAAGTTGGAATATTTGATAAAGCTCGACTTGGTTTTGACAAATCTCAAAAACAAAAACTCTATGAAAACATTTTGTGCCAGAAAGAAAATAAGATAAATACAAAACAAAATGTTCTTATTGTAATAAAATTGAACATCTTGATTCCACATGTTTTTTTTTAAAAAGGGATGAAAAATTAAAAGCAAGAAGACTTCTAAAAAAGGAAGAACATTTTGGTATCACCTCAGAACCTTCTCCAAAAGCAATAAGAAAATGTTTTTATTATTCAAAGATTGATCATGTTTAACCTAACTATTACCTTAAAAGAAAAATATAACCATCAAGGACCCAACCAAATGGATACCCAAGAATTTATTAATATCAAATGCAAGTAGGTTTTCAAAATGTAAAGAAAAAGACATGGTAGTTAGACAATGGTTGTTTCAGACATATGACAGGAGATAAACAATGTTTGCTATCTTTTGTCAAGAAGGATGGAGGATCTCTAACTTTTGGGAATAATGATCATAAAAAGATCAAACGTAAATGTATTATAGATATAGAAAACTTTACAAAAATATATGATGTTCAATGTGCTAAAGATTAAAAACATAATCTACTAAGAATTAGTCAAATGTGTGACAATGGTTTTGAAGTTATTATTAAACTAAACATATGTGAAGTCAAGCTAGCATCTTTTGGAAAAATTCTTTTATCTAGGTCAAGAATGAAAAATCTATATGTTTTATATCTAGAATAATTATCCACTGGATCATGGTTTATGTCCATAAACAAAGATAAGGAGATATGACACAAATGAAATAGGCATGTTATCATGATAAAAATTTCAAAATTACCTAAACTTGATCTTTTTAGAAGCCTTCCAAAAATAAGTTTTGACAAAGATAAAATATATGCAAATTTTCCTAAACGAAAACAAGTCAATTGTTGTTTTCATTCAAAAGATTTTGTTTCAACTAAAAAATCTCTTGAATTACTTCATGTTGATCTCTTTGGTCCTATCAAAACTACAAGCTTAGAAGTAATGATATATGACTTTGTTATTGTTGATGGTTTTTCATGATACACATGGGTACTTTTCTTAAAACAAAAAGATGATTTATTTGAAGCATTTCAAACATTTTGTAAAAAGGTTCAAAATGCTCTAACATAACCTCTGTAAGAAGTTATCATGGAGGAGAATTCATAAATGCTTCTTTTAAACTGTTTTTGATGAAAATGGCATTTCTCGCAATCTCTCTCATGCAAGAACTCCTCAACAAAATGGGGCTGTTGAAAGAAATAATAGAACTTTACAAGAAATGGCCAGAACCATCTTGAAGAATCAAATGTTGAAAAATATTTATAGGCTGAAGCAATTAACATTTATTGTTATATTTTAAATCGTGTATCAATAAGAAAAATTATCAACAAAACACTTTTGAATTATGGAAAAACAGGAAGTTAAATATCTCATACTTTCATATTTTTGGTTGTTACTGCTATAACTTAAATAACAAATAAAATTTAGAAAAGTTTGATGCTAAATTAGACAAACCCATCTTCCTAGGATATTCTACTAATTCCAAAGGTTATTGTATATATAATCTAAGAATAAAAATCATGGATGTAAGTATGCATGTGTTATTGGATGAATTTGATTATCTTGATATACAAAAGATAGATGATGAAGAAGATTGATGAATTTGATTATCTTGATATACAAAAGATAGATGATGATGAAGAAGAACTATCTAAGCAACAAAAATAGATCGTTCCTCAGGAAAATGAGATTGATCATCATTCTCCATCTCAAACTCCTCCACGAAGCTCAAAAATTGTAGGAGATCGTTCATAAATTCAAATCATTTGAAACACATATGATGATATTAGAACAATAATGTATTTTAAAGATGACAACAATAATATAGCAATGATATCTCAAATGTAACTAAAATCAATCAAAAAAACCATAGTTGATAACTCATGGGTTGAAGCAATGATTCTAAATACATATTGTTTCAAGAGTTGTTCGAAAGAAATATTATTGATGTAAGTGAGAATGTGATTGTACATATTTTGGCCTTGTGTTATGAAAAATGGTGTGTTGGAAATAAAAATAAAAATAAAAGTTTTTAGGGGATTGATGTTGATGTGTCTACCATTGTTCAAAAGACACACATATCTATTGTTAATTTTAATAGTGTTAGTGTGATGTTGTTGGAGGCGCTAAGTGGAGGTCCAATTTGCCTATATCAGATGTTCGTTGGATACCCTCATTTAGTGGTTGTTGTAAGCTTAATGTTGATACATCAAATTCGATAGATGAGGATAAATGGATATTGGTGTTGTCGGGGTGTGATTATAATGGTGTAGTAGTTGTTGCTAGCTGTTGACAAATTATTTCATTATCATATTTAAAGGTATCAGCGTCTTTAGCTAAAAATATATCTTTCTTGAATCTTATAGCATAATGAGATGCTTTAAATGTGGTCGTCAACAATCTTCCACCTAAGATACTTCTATTGTTGGAGATTGTATTAATTTTAAATGTTTGCTTTCATAGTTTAAATTTGTTTATATGTTATGCGTGAAACTAACCAAGCCGCCCATTATTTAGTTTAATATATTTCATTATAATTGGAATTGTTTGTGGACGAAGAGATTTCACCTTCTATTTATTACCAAACTTTCTTTAATAGAATTATCATTGACGTAAAAAAAAAAGTTGTGATTTTGAAATTTTATTAAACATATAATTGTTTGCTAAGAAGTTTTGTACATCTACCTGTATTTTAGTTTGTTCCGATCACATTGTGTCACTTAATGAACAATGTCATTTAATTCAACCTCAAATGTTTTTTTTTTCTTTTTTTTTTCTCGTATTATTTTAAATGTATATTTTTGAATATTTCTATAATACTTATGTAGGTGTAATATCAATTTTATAAATTATAAATGTAAAAAGATATAGATTAACTATTTGAAATCTATAAAATTAAAATTTAGCACATGATATATTAAATAAAACAAATAAACTTGAACTTGAATAAAACTTTATATCATATACAAGGCATGCTTCAACAAATAACAAAATTTAATTATAGAAATTAAACATATGAGCTGGTCGCTCAATATAATAGAGACAAATACGATATAATATAAATTTCTAAATGATGCACCTTTGTAGTCTATGAGTATATTCTAAGTAAGAAATAGATTGTGAATTTCTGTTGTGTTAATCGTGGGAGTAGAAATTGTGATAAGGTTGTCCACTAGTCCAGGATGCTAATTTAAGATCCAAATCGGGTTTGGATTGAAGTGGCACCAGGCACATTGGATTTGGCCCATTCTAAGTAATAAAAGATTTTTTTTCTTATTAAAAAAAGTTGTTAAAATAATAAGAGACAGTCCAATAATATTAAAATTAGGTTTAAATCTTTGGTCTTTCTATTTTCAACCAATTCATATAATTGATCTCTTATTTTAGAAGTCGACAGTTTTGACTCCTCTTTTATATTTTTGAACTAAAAAAATGATGATTTGATATATTTTAAATAATATGGTCTATATTTTCTTGATATAGAATAATCTAGATTCATTAAATATTTATATGCCATTAATTAAATTATTAAAATGAAAAAAAATTTAAAAGGTAAGTTTTTATAGGATTTTATTGTAATTTCATGAGTGTTAATCATCTTATCAAATGTCACATTTTCTAAATAACATCTTGCAATTTTTTAGTTAAAAAAATTAGAATGATGAACCAGAACGTCTGATTTTATAATAGGAATTTCGTGAGTCGGTTAAAATTAGACTAAAATTGCAAATTAAGCCTTAAAATAAAAATGAGAGGTGTTTTTATCATATTTCCCAAGTAACTCTCTCATTGTATTCTACTCTTGTTTAGATATCGTAATTCCATTTACACCTATAGAGTTGAATTAAAAATTGAGATCTCTTTCGCCAAAATCAATGGTGTGTTCATCTTTCGCACTTGTTTGCTCATAAATGAATTTTAATTTCTTCATGTAGGATTCCTTCTTGTTGAATGTAAGCTTAGAAATTGGAGTTAGTGAATTTCGTCTCATTATCACTATAAATCCTTTCAACATGAAAATTAAATTGTCTTTTGATCATATTGTAGATTGTAGAAAGTAGTGATGTTATGTAAGGTCTCGATTTTGTCTTTGATTAGATAAACTCATGTTCCACGAGTGTAAACATCCACAATAGTGAGAAAGTAATGTGAGCCATTGTTCGAAGTTGTAAACTACATGTTTTTGATGACGACAAAGACCACCGATTATGGACAATGCAACAAAATCAAAAAGAAGATCAATAAGCTTCAAATCCAAACAATAGATGATAAAATATAAATGTATATGATACTAACCAATACTTCAAGTACATGAGAACAAGTCACATTTATACATGCATTTAAAATAGTTTCAAAAGTCAAAACAATATTAACAAAGTCTTAAAAATCATATTTTTGAGAAAATACATAAGTGTATTCGAATACAGCATCTTGTATTCGAATACAATGCAAGTCAGAAGCAAAAATCTCAAAGTTGTATTCGACTACGACAATGTGTAGTCGAATACACTTCAAGTCAGTGGCAAATCTTCACTAATATGTATTCAACTACACCAATGTGTATTCGAATACAATATGTAATTTTTGAATATTTTTGAACGCTACAAAGAGGTGTATTCGAATACACATATCCTGTATTCGAATACAACTGGAAACAATACAATTTTTTCAGATTTGGAATGGCTCTAGAACATTGTATTTTTTCATCAAACCTCTTGGATCAATGGCCACGAATCTGAAGGGATGTTTATGGAGTATAAATACCCCATAACTTCAGATCAAAAGTAAGACAATCCTTGAATCAATACCTTGAACAACTTTGAACAAAATTCTGATTTTTTACAAAGTACTTGCATTTCATTTTCATATCATTCAGAAAGGTTCTCAAGTACTTGAATTGTTATTGGATTGTTTATCAATATACCTCTCCTTATTCTTATTCAAATCTTATTGTGTAACTTGTAAAGGAAAGTAGTGCTTTCTTAAAAGTAGCTTAATATAAGATAGTGGTGTGATATCTTAGAAGTGTTGTTAGAAGTTTGTAGCAAGAATCCCAGGGTGGGAGTTGTATGTTTTCTGACAATTAGTGGATCAATCTCTTGTGGTGTGCAAGAGGACTGGACGTACCCTTGGTTATAAGGGGAACCAGGATAAATCTCAAAGTCCATTTACTTACTGCAGTTTATCATTAAGCTTTTTCTTAAACACAGAAAATTCAACTACCATATCACTAAAAACAAGAGAATTTACTTACACCTAATTCACACCCCCCTCCTCTTAGACGTACTTCTGTCCTTACAGAAGTTGTATGGTTTCTTCCCCATAATTCACATTGAATCAAATCATTATATTAACACACAAATTGAATTAACTTATACCTTGTTTTATTCTCTATGTGTGGAGGGAGGAAGGAAAATAGGGATAAGGAGATCACTATTTTTTATAACAATTTAGTCTTAAGAAATCGAATCTGGTACCTAGAGAGACATATCTAGTGCATCATAAGGGTGTCCACCTATCTATCTTAAAGTTTTAAATTTTATTTTTGTTACGTTGTTTTATTTTCAATTTGACCACGTTGATATAGTAACTCCTTTTCTCTTATCCCATTTCTCTTCCTTTCTTTTATATTTTTTCTTTTATTTCTAGATGATATAATCATGAATAATCATCTGATATTGATAATATTCTTCTTTCAATTTCCAAGTGATAAATATTAGTATTATAATTTATCAAAAAAAAAAAACAAATAGAAGTTGTAAAAACAAAGAAATTCAAAGAAATTAAATATTAAAATAATAGTTATTAATATAATTATAAAAAATTGCACATCTGACTCGGAGTCCTGAATCAACTAATGGCTCTATGGTCATTACTCAATTGCTATGTCTTTGTTATTCGAGTATCAGGTAGAGTTGTCACTATTCTTTTTAAAAATCTTTCATTAAAATAAAATAAAAGTTAGAAGTATCAAATAGAGTTGTCCATTTTAATTCTCCCCCAATAGATTCATATTTTATGTTGGAAAAAGAGACTCCTTGAATTTGATGTTTTTTTTATGTGTTTGATTATAAATGTCAATAATAAATCTCATATTTTTAGTATTAAAAAAGTTTCATAAATGTGAGAGTTGAACAACATAGTTGCATTAAAAAAAATGTTAGTACTTGAGGTGCAATTTCTAAAATATATTCATTTTACCTTCATATGATGTTTTTAAGTAAACTATTCTCATTAAAAGAAAAGAAAATTTTAATAAATAAAACTGTATTTATAAAAATAACAAAAATAATTTTTAACATCTTCATTATTTTTAAAAATAAAGATAATTGATAAAAATAATTTTTTGACATTTTCAAAAGTCTAATATTTTTTTTAAGAATAAGTAAAATTAAGAAAAAATTTAGAAAATGAAGAAAGAAAATTTTTTGACAAAATAACTGATCCTTTAATGCTTTGTCATCATATCTAATAAATTCCTTAGTATGGAAACTTGTGTCTATTATTTATATTCATAGTGCAGATTTTTACCCTAATTGAAGATATATTGTGCTGGTATTAGGGGTGGGAGTAAGTCAGGTCAGACCAGACTTCGAAAGACCTGAGTCTGGCCTACGAATTATTTTATAGGCCTAAGTCTGGTCTATAACCTATCATAAGCTATTTTTCGGTCTGACCTAACTTTTTTAAAATTTGGGCATGACCTAGAAGCCTATTTAAAAGTCTTATTCACATTGAAATATTTAAATGCCCTATTAATAGCACATGATGCTCTCCACATACCAATATCAATGTATATATCTATATATATTAAACAAAAAATATTTTTTCTAACAAAAATAATTTAAAAAAAATCTAAAACAAACATTCTTTAAACCCTAAAAAGTAATTTTTGATTTCAAATAATAATTTTTTTTTTTCTGAAAAAAACGCACATATTATTATCTCATAAACAAATATGGAACGATTACTGATTGATTGGCTAATTGAACGACTACCGAATATATATCGTTATCGAATATAAAACGATTACTGAATATGAAATGATTACTGAGTGATTGTCTAATTGATATAATTTAAAATAGGAAATAATATTATTAATATAATAATAAAAATAATATTGATAAATAATAAAATATATATAGGACGGCCTATCAGGTCTAATAGACTTTTTTTTATAAGTCTGAGTCTGATCTATTTAAATAAATAGATTTTAAAAATAGTTTGAGTTTAATATTTTTATTAATTAGGTCAGACCATAAATAAGTCAGACCATAGGCCTCACGGATGGCGTAGCCTATTCTCATACCTAGCTGGTATCCATGGGATTGTGAAGAGGCGTGAGAATAGGCTAGACCAGGTTAGGCCAGGCTTTGAAAGGCCTGAGCCTGACCTACGATTTATTTTTTCGGCCTAAGCTTGGCCTACGGTCTATCATAGGCTTTTTTTCGGCCTAAGCCTAACCTTTTTAATAGTTTGGCCTGGCCTAAAAGCCTTTTTAAAAGAATCCATTATTACTTCTTAAACAAATAAGGAACAACTACTAAGTGATTGACTAATTGAACGGTTACCGAATATAAAACGACTACCAAATATAGAACTACTACCGAATATGGAACGACTACTGAATATGGAATGATTAGTAGTGATTGCTTAATTGATAGAATTTAAAATAGAAAATAATATTATTAATATAATAATAAAAAATAATATTAATAAATAATAAATAAATAAATATATATAGGCCGGCCTGTTAGGCCTAACAGACTTTTTTATAAGTCTGAGTCTGACCTATTTAAATAAATAGGCTTTAAAATAGCCTGAGCCTAGCCTTTTTATTAAATAGGCCAAGCCAAACTAAATGATAAGTAGGTCAGGCCATAGGCCCCTACGGGTGAAAAACAATGATTTTATTTTTGTCAAATAATAATAATAATTATTAAATAATAGGCAAAAATACCGTGGTAGAAATTTTGATACATAACACGATACTTAAAAATAATAGGCATGTACAAAGAAAGTTGAAAATAATAGGACCTTCATTACAAAAAACGGAGCAAATACATTAAATTCAAAAAGAGATTATTATTTAAATATACACAGAAAACTTAAATGTTCAAAAATAAATTTTTATTTAGTTGGGCCAAACTTTTCCAAGTGACCCACGTCTTCATCTCAATTCTCTCTCTTTGTCTCTCGTAACCTTCGGAAAGAATTTGAGATCTATTTTTGCCAAAATCAACATCAATGGTGAGTGTTTATTATTCATGATGATGTGTTGCTTCTTGTTATGAATGATTCAATTTCGTTACTCTCATTTCCTTCTGTTTCTGTTTCATTTCAGATTTCGCATTGTTTCTTTATTTTAATGATTAATTAATCAAATATTAGCTTTTCTCAGTTTGAATTACGATTAAATCAAATCTCAATCTCACTACCCCATGTTGTGGTTAAGAAATTAGGTTAATTTTCCCAACTGTGATTTTGGTTTTTCAGTTTACTTTTTATTTTTCATTTGATTTTGCAGTGTTTATTTATTTTAAGGGTTGTACTCTGATTATGATTTAAACTTGGTTATATTACATTTTGTCACCACCTAGATACAATGTTTGATTGATATTATGTTCGATTCTAATCAACTTAAACCATGTTGAAGTTTACTGAATTGTAGTTTGATTTGGGTCAAGTAAGAATCAGAGGCCCAAAACATGGATATGGTGCAGTCACTGAATGCACACAGTCAGTGACTATGTGACAGTCCGATCTTGATTAGACAGTCTTGATCTCAAACAATTTTTGATTTTTCGAAAAACAAAATTACCGAACTGGAGATCTGAACTGTCCAATCTCGATCAGACAGTCATTGGATGCGTGAATGCATGCCATCAGTGATTGCAAGGAACCCAGGTCTGTCCTCAAAGGGAGGAAAGAGAAGCAGCAGTTAGTTGACGTGGCCGGGAATGATCCTGAAATCAAAGGGTAGTGTGTTAGGAGGAGGGAATATATTATTGAGAGGGGTAGTGTAGAATTGGTTATGCACGTTTATTGTTAATATTGGCATAGGAGAATCTTTCTCTGGTAGGAGCTCAGCTCTGGTTTCACTATCCTTGTATTCACCTTTGTTACCATTTACAATCAATAAAATTCATTCCATTATTCCTTTTCTCGTGTGTTCCTATCATAGTTCAATGTATATCTTGCTGGATTCCTAAATTTTTTCAATGTATTAGCATGATTCATGGCTGCCTTATCTCTTAACTTTTTCCATGCTGTAACCCGACTTTCTAGCGAATGACATGGCATCGTAGCATTCTTTCATGTTTTGGGTTTCTGTCACTGTCAATCTGAAGATGAAGGTTATTTTCACCTTGTATTTTGTACTTGGAAAGTATACATGTACGTATGCATGTTTGTTGTCTGATTGAAATTCTAGGCAATTTTATAATGAATGATAGGACTGTGCCTCTCTCACCATTGTAGTTAGGCTAATACCCTATTACTTGAATTTGGTCGTCGCTTGTATTTTTTAAGTATGTATTATGTATTGTATGCGTGTTATAATTTATGTATTTCCAATTTTAACATGCATGTTTTATTCCTGTTCGTAAATGTAGATACACTTTGTGCTTCTCATTAGTCGTCAAGGGAAGGTCAGACTCACAAAATGGTATTCACCTTATACTCAGAAGGAAAGAAGTAAGGTAACTAACACCCTTTTTAACTTCATTATTATGGTTGTTTGTTATTTTCTTGCCTTTCTTTTTTATTTTGTATATATATAGTGATAAAGACGGTCATTGCATGTTGATTGTTGAGCACACCACATTCCACAATAACTGTCGGTGGTATATGTATTTTACATCTAATCTTTTCTTTACAAGGTAATCCGTGAGCTCAGTGGAGTGATTCTTAGCCGTGCTCCCAAGCTCTGTAACTTTGTAGAGTGGAGAGGACATAAAGTTGTTTATAAAAGGTATTGTGACAATATATATAATGAATGCTGCTCCTTTGCAAGGCACTCTTCTTTTTGGCTTGATATTTAATTGACTATGTTATAATAAATATCTGCTGCAGGTATGCTAGTCTGTATTTCTGTATGTGTATTGATGATGAAGACAATGAATTGGAAGTCCTTGAAATGATTCATCATTTTGTGGAGATTCTTGATCGGTATTTTGGCAGTGTAAGTTCTATTCAAAGTTGACTTTAGAAGAGTACTGCTTGATTCACTAGTGGAAACATGAAATACTCCCCTCTTTTTTAATGATTTAATATAGGACTTTCTTTAGTCACTCTAATTTGATAGTGGTCACTTGTCAATTTGCAGGTCTGTGAACTGGACTTGATATTCAACTTCCATAAGGTCTGTCCAAGTATAATGAATATGTCCAAAATTCAAAACAAGTTTTATTGAGCATATCAACTGTCAATATATTTGGTCTACTATTGTCCCTTCTGATCTGTTGTATGTTTTTTAATCATGGAAGGCCTATTATATACTTGATGAACTTCTAATTGCCGGTGAGCTTCAGGAGTCGAGCAAAAAAACTGTTGCCCGGTTGATAGCTGCACAGGTATCAATGGTCTTTCTCTTTCAAATATGTTTGTATTCTTCAATCAGTTTATCTAATGCAATTTTGTATGATATCGGCTATCAGGATTCATTGGTGGAGAGTGCTAAGGAGGAAGCCAGTTCCTTGAGTAATATTATTGCACAAGCCACTAAGTGAAGAGATTCAATGTTGCAATTGTTGCCATTTTTAGGAATGGAGAAATGTTTGGCCCGATTAAAGTGTGAACTTATAGTTTATGTCTATGTTGCACCTCCATTGTTGTTATGTTGAATCTGTAAAATAGAAAAGAAAGAAAAAAACTAAGTTCTGACAAGAATATTTCATCTTGATTTGCATTGCAATTCTCCTTAGTTAGAGGGATGTGCAGAAACTATTGTTGTTGATGTTGATGCTGTTGCATTGCAATTCTCATGGTTAGATATTTCATGTTTGTATACATGTGTGACCTGTTTATTTGTGTTATTTATCTATTTTCTTGAGGATGTTGAGGAATACTTTTATTTTGTACAATGCTCTGAGATTGAATTTCAATAGTGCTGATTAATTTTAATTAATATGATGTCTCTCTAAAGTGATGAGTTGTTTACATTGAAAAATCAAAATAATTTACTTGTTTTGTGGAAGTGGCTAGAAAGATATTATCTTGTTTAGAACATTTTACACTAAAGTAGTACCCCCTATCATGATGTTGAGGAATACTTTTATTTTGTACAATGCTCTGAGATTGAATTTCAGTAGTGCTGATTAATTTTAATTAATATGATATCTCTCTAAAGTGATGAGTTGTTTACATTGGAAAATCAAAATAATTTACTTGTTTTGTGGAAGTGGCTAGAAAGATATTATCTTGTTTAGAACATTTTACACTATAGTAGTACCCCCTATTCAGATGATTTGCATGCAGTTGAAAAATGGACTCTTGTGATTCTCATGATCTACAAACTTCATTTTACAGAACAAAATTCATTTTAAGAATCAATTAAAATAGAAGAACTAAAATAGTGAAAGTAGAAATATGAGGATTAAAATTACATATAGTTAAAATAGAGGGATTAAAATTACAAAATTAAAAATAGGAGGATCAAAATTACGAATTACTTAAAATAAGAGGACTAAAATTATAATGAAGTCAATTCTTTTATTTTGAATCTTATTTCACTTTTTTTTTTTTATTAA
>JBBPBT010001178.1:7770494-7787283 GCA_037974875.1 Cicer bijugum | reverse complement strand
AAAAAAAAAAGCTTTCGTGTTGAAGAGGGTGTGTGACTCGAGTGAGTATGTATTGAAACCCCCCTTTCCAAGTTTCTTCACAACCTTGCAATCTCCATTACCTGCCGTTCCCCATTTTCTCTTCTCCTCGTCTTCTGCCTCTAATTTCGTGTAAGTTTTACTTTACTCCTCATATTTCTTTTCTCACCCCCCTTGTTATGATGATTAGTTTTGATTATCCTGATTAATTATTTATTTAACTTGTTCATTTTGTTTCTATCTTCTATTTGATGTTAATTCTTGATAATTTTGACTCTTTAACAATAACACTAAACATAATATTGACACAATCAATATTAGAAAATGAAAGTGATCGAATATAATTGTATGTTAAGTTGAAGTGTTGGTGTAGGCAATGATTTTGAGTTTTCTCTTTTGCATTTTTCATTTTTTGTGGGAAAATAGAGGAGATTCCATTTTGTTAGGTAGGAATGGAATTGGCTCTTGAGTATATATGACAATGATGTTAATAGTCGTAGATGGTTGAGAATAGTAGTTTGTTCCGATTCTGCTATGGTACAAAGTTATGGTGTTGCTATAACCGCAATTTAACAACACTTTGTACTAAATCGCGTGTGACAGAACAATAGAGATTTGTCCAAATTTTGCTATGCTATTATTATGCTGTAGCCATTATTTGACAACATTGGTATTTGGTGTCTGGAAACATTACTTCATTGGTTAAATTGCTTTGTGTTTTCCTTTAGAAACTTCCTTTTTATGGACCATTAAGTGGTCATTTACTTTGTGAGGACATTTTTTTTTGTTTTCATTTTCTAAAATGTGTGTTTATATTTTACCTTGATAAGATGCTTTTGAAGTAAACTATTGTAATGGAGAGAAGATGAAATATCTGTTAATGAAGATGCATTTTCAGAAATAATAAAAACAGTTTTTGACATTTTCTAGGTTCTTACCATATTTCTACCTTGTGTAACTTCTCCACTAAGTTTTTTTCGAGGTTCTTTCCATTCTTGCGTTTCCACTTTCATGCTTTTCAGTTCTCAACTTCTCGTGAATATTGAATTTCCATTTTCAAGTTTATCACTTATCTTCAGCTTCTTTTTGTTAAGAGTACTTATTTGACAATGTCATAGAAAGTTAAGGTAGAACATTCAATATTCCTAAATGAACTTTAGTTTATATACCTTGGTACTTTTGATATTCTTATGTCTGTATGTATAGGGGCATATCAATTGCTCACTTCACTATCCTTTAAAGCATGGATATCTGAAATAGGGTAAAGCTCAAAGTGAATGTCTAAAGCCACAATGGCCTTAAGTGTCCCGACTGTTGCATTCGAGCTCAAAAGTCAGAATGTGGGTCAAGTGTTGGATAATGCCGAAAATAAGCCTAAAACCTGACATGTATACTCTTAGGAGAAATATGAAAATAATTGGTCACTAATAATATTCTGGGAGTTATTTAGTGGAACAGTTATCAATATTTACTTTAACTGTGTAATAGAGGGTTCTTGGGACTAGTGTTGTCAAATATTGACCATAGCAGTGCCATGGCAGATTATGGTGGCAGATATTTAAAAAACCGCAATGGCCAATTTGTGAAGGATGGTAGCGCCATAGCGTTTTACGGTGGATATTGCATGTTTTTGGCTGTCCGCCAAATATCATCAATAACATTGCTTGGGACAGTTTCTCGGTGAATAAGAGATTTCTTGTGTGAAAGGCTAAGAATTGTTTTCTCATAGGAGAGCCTTGGCTTTAAGGCTTGTAACGAAGTGCATATCTACCATACCAGATTTTTGTGTTGTGTACTCTTTTGAATTCAATGAAGTTTCTGTTATAATGTCTATCATTTTGTTTTACTCCTATGCCTAAATATGACAGGTTTTCTCTAATATAAATATCTCTCATGTCAAGACTGTTTATGTTATTTTGTGAAGTCATAAATATGCCTAATTGCCTATATTGTCAATCGATTGATGTTTGTGTAAAATATTTCTTTTGAAAACTAATGTGTAGTGGTTTTTGTTATGATAATTGTTTCATCATTACATTACACTATATTTTAAAATTCAAAAGTTTTTGCTGATTTGCTGATCTTTCAGGCATATAAGAGAAACAAAAAAGTATTCGAATGTTAACTCTTTCTTTCCCTTTTTTTATAAACTATGAAAAACATTATTAATTCCTTTCATTTTATGTGTCTGCTACTTTGCATTGAATAAATTGTTCAGAAATCAAAATGTCTCGAAGATATGATAGCCGCACAACAATCTTCTCTCCAGAAGGACGTCTTTACCAAGTTGAGTATGCAATGGAGGCCATCGGAAACGCCGGTACTGCAATAGGAATCTTATCAAAAGACGGAGTTGTCCTAGTTGGTGAAAAGAAGGTAACATCCAAGCTGCTACAAACCTCAACATCAACCGAAAAAATGTACAAAATCGACGATCACGTAGCTTGTGCAGTCGCCGGAATAATGTCCGACGCCAACATCCTAATCAACACAGCCAGAGTCCAAGCACAACGCTATACTTTTGCATATCAAGAGCCAATGCCAGTGGAACAGTTAGTTCAATCTCTCTGCGATACTAAACAAGGTTACACCCAATTTGGCGGTCTCCGACCATTCGGAGTCTCGTTCCTGTTTGCAGGATGGGACAAAAACTTCGGCTTTCAGCTTTACATGAGTGACCCGAGTGGAAATTACGGTGGCTGGAAAGCTGGAGCTATCGGTGCAAACAACCAAGCTGCACAGTCGATACTAAAACAGGACTATAAAGACGATATCAGCAGAGAAGAAGCTGTGCAACTTGCATTGAAGGTTTTAAGTAAAACTATGGATAGTACAAGTCTTACGTCGGATAAACTTGAACTTGCAGAGGTTTATCTTTCACCTTCTGGAAAAGTTAAGTATGAAGTTTGCTCACCAGAGTCTCTTACTAAGCTTTTAGTGAAATCTGGTGTCACTCAACCTGCAACAGACACTGCTTAGGTTGATGTTCCATTGTCTGATGCTGTTTTATTATGTCCTGTTTTATTTCCTATGTTTTTGGTATTAGATACAAGATATTGGCTCAGACATATTTCGAACTTAAACATTTTGTATGTTGGTAAATGGCTTTGTATTTCTTACATCTTTTTGGATTTTGTTCAATGGTATTTGTGTCCCATTTGTTTTTAGTTTAAATTGAATGTCCTGCACGTAACTCTAAAAATGAATCGTTCGAACAAAAGAACCATGAGAGCGGCAATACTTTCTCTTAAAATTTCTAACGCTGCAGCATTTTAAGGGATGAATTCAAACTTGAGATTATTGATTAGGCAGAAAAAGATTTGTAATATCTCATCATCTTAACGCTCTCACTATTTGGTTTACTGTAATAGTTTCAATTATTCGTACTTATTACTTTTTAAAGTCGAGGAAGTTCTGTAGCAAGAAGTATTTTGGACCCAATTACTGTCTCCATGAGTTTTATGCCATTCAATTTGAAACATGGTTTGATTTTTGGTGAAGTCTATGTTGTCTTTGGAAAATTGTGCAACGAATTAAAATCAGTTACACATATTCGACTTACTACGTATTTAAAAGTCAGTAGAGTATACATAGCTGATTTTAATTGATTATAGATAATGTACCCACAATTTTTTAAGACAACCTAAAATTTACCTTATTTTTTTATTTAGTAAGATAGACAAGGATTATGGTGATGAAAGTAATACATAAAAAACAAACACTAAAAAACCACAAGCATATGTATGATTTATTTTGAGGATTAAGGGTGACTATATTCTTTACACTTTAATTTCCCTCACCTCAGTCAACATCAAGAGAAAACAATTCTAATTAGTACAATATTTGATCAGACGTTACTCAGGCCAAACTCCAAATTATCAGAGCTCATTTTCCTTGAGAACCAAAGTGTTGAAGCAAAAAAAGAAAACCAGAGAAAACATAATAACAAAACATGCAAAAACATTGTATTCCATACTTTCAGTATCAAATATTTGTCATCTATTGAAAATATAGGCATAAAGGAGCTCATTCCATGTATCAGGAATTCCAGGGAGACACCAATGTATGCAATCTGCATAAGATTTTGGATTTGATATCTGTTCTTCTGTTAAAGGATCCCATTGTTTCCTATAGATTGAAGGGTGGCCTTCTTTTCTGTACTCTGAGAGCTGTGTGATGTTAAGCATTTGAACATTCAAACCTCTTCCTTTCAAATCTTGTAGAACATTTTCCACTACTTGCATCATTTTAGGAACAGAACCATTCCCCCAATACCCTTCTTCTATGATTTGATCTGTTTCTTTGTAACAATTTTCACCCTTAGTTCCTCCCCATTCATGAGCCCTGCAATTTTTTAGTTGGATTTAATTCATATAGAATGTTAATGTAAAGTTTTATTTACACCGTCAATTAAAATATTAAAAATATTTCATTTTAACTATAACAGTTTTTAAAGTCACGTATATAATTAGTTATGATTTGTTGATAATGTAATTTTTTTTACATTAATGGTAGATTAAAATTAATTTTTTTTATTTAATTTTTGTACCATAAGTCCATAAGTTCTTTGATTTGATTACAATCTAATTATAGAGCTATCAATATATCTTATGTACCGCTATATAGTTACCAATTTTTTTAATTGTTTATTTTACTTGGTGTAAATATGTCATGTGATTGTACAATTTATATTTATTTATTTTTGCTTTAACTTCATGGTTCTCGGGGGACGAGATCCTAGTAATCTAAAGTTCGGTTACAGATAAGTAAAGTCTAACCAATAATTATTTTAGTTAGAATTTGAACTTACGCTTTACCAAACGATTTGTCTTGAGTATATAGTTTATATTTAAAACTTGCTACAATTCATCAAATTAACATTGATATGTATTTGTACAAATGAATCTTACAGTTAGCCTCAATATTTCTAAGACATGCACATGTAACATTAATTAGAGGATTTCATCTGGAAGTAGTCATTTCTCCATGAAAATTACTAAAAATCACATAGCATTGTCTAGCAAAATTTCATGATTTCAGATTAAGGAATTTAGTAAAATTTAGCTCAATGTGCTTGCTGTCTTACAATTCTTAGAACAACATACTATGTGAATAGTCTACTGCATGCAAATAATCGTTTCATTTATTTATACAAGCATAAAGTATAAATTTTGGTTTCTAAATAAATTTTTTGTACTTATAAAATTTCAAATTTTAATTTTAAGTTCATGTAAAAAAAATACATTTTCAAATAGATTGCTATCATGTAATTTATATGGACTAAAAATGTAATTTCAAGATGCACTTAGGACTTTGTATAGTTTTGTCCAACTTGCTGGCACATGATTCTATAGACTCTCTACATTCCTTCATAGAAAGTGGGTAGAATTTCTTTCACTATGATGCTATGTTTGAACAAATATTTAATAAATTTTTTAAAAAAGTCATGCAAATAGTTTTGATCCCTGTTAAAATGTCAAACACATATTTTTTAATGATTTTTTTTTCAAACATGTTTTCAACGTTGTAAAAAGTTCCAAAAAATTAAAAAAAACTTAAAAATTGATTTTTATATTCATATTTTTCTTACTTTTATTTTGAGTGTATAATATTTAAAATATTTATATTTAATTTATCCAAATTAAAAAATTTTAAATTTTGTGAATAAATAATTTATAATGTTCTAAAAATATTTGAAAAAATTATTTAAAAATTTAACAATTGAAGGACAATTACACACATGTTTATAACAAGGACTAAAATTGTTTGTAGAATAATTTTATAGGAATTTAAAAATATAATATTTTATAAAAACTAAAAATAAAATGTTAAACCTTTATAGAGACTAAACTTATTTAACCCAACTTTTAATTAAATAAATGATAACAATCTATTTAAAATTACATTTTCGACTAGTGATTCTAAACCACTACTACAATATAT
The DNA here is from genome assembly GCA_037974875.1 of Cicer bijugum. Classification (NCBI taxonomy): domain Eukaryota; kingdom Viridiplantae; phylum Streptophyta; class Magnoliopsida; order Fabales; family Fabaceae; genus Cicer; species Cicer bijugum. Next base: position 7,781,322 of record JBBPBT010001178.1, on the reverse strand, counting down.
TATTATTATTATTATTATTATTAATATTAATATTATAATATAGAGTTATCCATACCTTTGGTGAGTAGGTGACATAGAAACAAAAAATAATTGGGTTTTGTTACGATTAATATGGAGTTCCAACCAATCTGACCAAGTCCTCAAAGCCATCTCATAAACTCTCACCATTGCCACCTTTTTGTATACTCCATTTGGGTCCCCAAATGAACCCCACCTGCTTGTTGTTACATTGTCACTATTAAAATCAAGTTGCTAGCTACTTGAGTAGGAATAAGAATCATTCTATATTTGGATAAAACATTACATTACATTACATTACAATCATATTTATGGTGGTTGGAAATATTGGTTGTTAGAACTTACAAAACATTCATTGCATGCCTTCTCCACCAAAGGAAAGTGTTGAAGACTATAATATCAGCATCAGTCCAATACTTAGCATGTTTCTCAATTGCTTGGACTCTCACAGTACGATCTGCTACCTTATGCTTCACTGGATCATCTGAATTTGATTCTACAAGTAATGGGGCCCAATAGAACTCGATGGTTGCATTGTATTCCTTTCATTAAATTATCAATTCAAAAACTTTTAGACATGTAACATTTTGTAAGAAAAAATGAAATAATAATCTTATAAATATTACAATTAAATATGTTTTTAATATTTTAATTGTAATCACTGTAATAATATAAAACAATTTTTAGTCTATATAAAATAATTCAGCAAACAATTTTAGTCTTTATTAAAAAAAATATATTTAATTGTACTTCAATTTAATTTTTTTTAATGCTTTCTTACAAGTATGTTTAGAATCTTATAAAAAAATTTATCTCAAATATTTAATTTTTCTTTTAAATAAGATGAATTAAATATGACTTTATTATGAAAAAAAATGAATTAAATATGAATATAAATATTTAGGAAGAACTAAATAAGAATATATAAATCGAATTTAGAGTTTATTTTATGGATGAACTTTTCATAATATTATAATCATTCATACCATAATTCATTTAAAAATATAAGTTGATTTAACAATAAAAATTAAGATTGATTAGTTTTTTTTTTAAATTTTTTTTTGAAGTTTTTTGTAAGTATTTGATAATTAATTGATGAAACTAAGGTGAAGTTTCTTTCTACTCTTATAGACTTACGCACTTTGGCCTTGAAAATGGTTAGTGAACCATTTGCAATGGTGTGCATGGATTTGAGAGTTGAAGGAATTGAAGATTCAACAAGGCAAACCATTGAAACCCATTGGCCTCTATTGAGTGAATCCCCAACAAACATAAGCCTCTTGTTCCTTAGTCTTTCAAGTAATCTTGTTGCATTGAACCTTATTAACATAAAAACAGAAACAAATCTCAAGAAAAACAAACACATACATACAATTCAAATAATTAATAATACCTCAATTCTTATACGACTCTCTTTGAGAATCATTTTATGTCTTTTTTATGGGATCCTTTTAAAAATTTAAAAAATTAGCTATTTTCTTTCCAAAATTTCCCTCATTATTGTACATCTTTATTTGTAATTAGAAATAAATTTTATGTTAATAAAATAAAAATAAATTATATGATGAAAAAATAGATTAGTTCTCTCTTTTCAAAGGTAAATATGAATAATAAATACGAATTTTAATAAATTTAATACTATTGTCAATATATTTATGGACAAAAGTTGTATATGTTATAAGAAAAGCATAATAGGAGGACAAGAGAGAAGACATGTATTTTCTTCTGTTAGAAAAAGTAACACACAATTCATAGTAAAAAAATTTCAATATTTAGATAAAGATCAGACGATGAATATTCATATTTTACTTCACCAATAAAATTTTGAAGTACATTTTAAAATATAAATCGTATGATCAACATTAATATGATTTATTAATACGACTAAGATTTGCAACTATGTAAGTGTATATAATTCAAATCACCTGGGTAGGTCACATTGATGGGGCTTCCACCTCCAATTTTGATAGTCAAGATCCTTTCTTCCAAATTTCTCACAAGCCAATTGATCAGACATGAAGGAGCATTGTTGTTCTTTGTAGAGTGGATAAGATTCATTGTCAAAAACCCACTTACCGTGAAACAAGTTACATTTTGACAATAATGATTCACCATAGATAGTCCTTTCAAGAAACCATTGTCCTCCTTCTTGGGTTAGATATATAGAAGTGACAACTAGAATAGTAATTAAAATTGCTACAATAGAATTAAATGTGATTCTAATTCTCCCCAAATTGCTTCCTAGAATTACTATTTGGTGTTCCTTAATTGCCATTTTTTACATTTAATTAGCTTCTTTGTTTCTCTTCTCCTTTTTGAAGCTTTCTATGAATTGGTTTGGTGAGAAGTTTTTTGTCATGATACATTTAGTAGAGTTTGTTAATTATGTGTTTTTCAAGTTAAAAACAATCAAACTTGTCACCCACTTTTGAATTAAGGTTGAGTAAACATGGATTTTTAAATAAATAAAATCTAAAACTTATAACTCTAGCCTTAAACTATCTTTTATTTAGTTTTTCTATTAGAGTTAATATCTTTGATTAAGTTGCAAACAGAAGGAACTTAGAAAAAGAGTGTTCTTATTGGAAATAAAAATTGAATTATATGTCCCTTTTACCGAATTAAAATACAAAATTTTGAGAAAAATAAAAAATAAAAAAATGTTGATTTAAGAGTTAAACAAATTTTTAGTTTCTATAAAATTTTAAAATTTTATTTTTATTCCCTGTAAAAATAAAACACATTTTTTAATATAAAATTATTATGTATGTATTTTTAGTATATGTGGAAATATCGATATATATTTTTAAATGATTTTTTTTATGCATGTTTAGGACACTAAAAAGTTTCTCCAATAAAAATGACCTCAAAATTCGATTTATAAGTCCATAATTTAAGGATTTTTATATTGAACATATGATATTTAAAAAATACATATTTAATTTTTCCCAAATTAAAAAATTTTAAATTTATGTGGATGAACTTTTAATAATCTTCTAAACATACTTACAAAATATCATTAAAAAAGGAGTTCAAAAATATTTCATTCCACCAAAGACTAAAACATATTATAGAAAAATTTTGTATGGACTAAAAAAATGTAATTTTTTTTACAGAAACTAAAATGAAATTTTAAAATATTATAAGAACTAAAAATTTATTTAATTTTGATTTAATTTCTCATTGATTAGCCCATGCCCATACTCATTGAGGAAGTACATGCCCATACTCATTGAGGAAGTAATTACCCTAAGCTCAAGTAAGTATTTGCTTAACATGAGTGAAAGTTTGCTAAATAAATAATGTTTTTTGAAGGAGAATTTAGTTATATAGCTTGGCTTACAGGAGGGATAGAGCTGTCAAATGCAAATTGAAGTCACACTATTTTGAGAGTTCTATCTCTAAATAGTACTATAAAACTTTACTATGCACTCTAGCTTTGTCCTCCTCATATCCCCACAAACCCACTAAAATGATAAAATAACTATTCTACTATTTCCAAACAGAATCTGAAACAAAAGTGAGTTGATTTGAAAAAAAAAATCTATATTTTTCACTTTTTAAAGATTCCACCAGAAAATTAAATATTATGAATTTTTCATAGCGGTTTTTATCCCTATTCACAATATAACATCTTAACAATATTTAAACAATTCACAAACACTCATCTTTCTCTAAAAAAAAATCATGATAACGGAAACTAGACAAAAATTTAGCGCCGGTCTTAGCATTGAAATATAATAAAATAAGTTTTATTTTTTTATTTTTCATGTCTAATATAGCCTCGGTGTATTGAGTGATAATTAATTACTACTTACAATTTACACATATAACTAAAAAATTATTTAAAATGAAATCCAACTTAATAAAATGACAATTTAAAATAAAATATTCAACTTAATAAAATTAATATTTATAATAATAATATTTTTTTTTGTTGGTGTTAGTAGTTAGATTATTTTGAATAGGTATCAGACAAATGCAGGTTGGCTTAATGATAGGTATCAGACTCAAATTATCTGATCGTTATCACCTGGCCTCATTCAAAATTAAAAGTTTTTTTTTTTTTCAACTAAATTAAAAGGGTGGCTTGATAATACAAAAAAAATGGTTAGATTAATGATGCATGTGGCTTTTAGAGAGATGTTCATCTCCACTTTTTCACAAACCTTCAAAAAATTCAAAATATCTTTGATCAGATCTCACAATTCAAATCGGTAAATTTCTGGATTTAAATTCTTAGTAGACACTTTAATAAAGTGTATACACCATTTTTCTCCGTTCATTGTATTTTTCAAATAAACAACTATTTAAATCTCTATTTCTCTCAAACCTAATTGAATTTCGTTTTCTTTCCTCAAATTGACACTAAAACATAACTTTTTGATTTATCAACTCTTAATCATTAAAAAATAAATTTTTTGATTTTTCATTTTTGATTTTAGTGTTTATTATAATTTAAGATAGAAATCATAAAATAAAATAAAAATATATTGAATAATGACATAATTGTTTAATTACATTAAAATGATACAAGATTTCAAGATTTATATAAAGTAGTTAATATAACTAACTATATCAACTAACTAACTAATTAAATAACTAATTAATTAACTAACTATATCACTCGCAAATTGAAAAGTGTCTACTAAATATTTTTTAGCTTGGACATAAATTAGAATGTCAATTATGTTAGGCGAATCAAGAAAGAAAAATTATATCACCAAATTTTTGGTGTTCTTGGAAATTGTTTAACAAATTCATCAAAGAATGTTTTGAAATAAATTTCAACTTGTTGGAGACATATATCTACCAAACACAATCTAAAAGAAATCTTGAATGATTCAAGTACATATTTTCATAATGTTGGAGATGCTGGAAATACTTTAAATCAAAATGGTCAAGATTATATCCACACGAACAACTTTGATCGTACTTGGACTTCTAAAATATTTACTAAACCTATTGCAGCTTGCTGTTTTGCCAATAATTTCGTATAAAAGTTACTTGTGATTGAGTAATTTTTAAGTTCTTGATAGATAGGACAACAATGCCTCACCTTTAAAATGTTGAAAAAATGAGTTTTGAAGACAGAAAAAAGAAGAGAAAAGATTGATTTTTTGTTGGTTTCTTTTGGCATAAATTTTGTTGGCAAACACTTTGCCCTTAAAACTCATTGTCTTATGAGTTTTTTTTCATCATTATAATTATGATGAGACAATTCTAACTTGAAATTTGATAGAGGAAAAGAAAAATAAGAAAATAAACAAATTGTTCAAGAATCAAATAACAAAGAAAAGATAAATCAATTAACTTTCAATAAAAAAAAATTCAAGAAAAATTTGAGAAAGAAAGTAGTTGAATAATTATTGATTTGATACCATATTACAATTCAAGATAGAGATCATAAAATAAGATAAAAGTATATCGAATAATGAGAGAATTGTTTAACTACATCAAAATAATACAAGATTTATATAACAAGTAGTTAATGTAATTAATTATATCAACTAACTAACTATTTGTTTATAAATGTTAGTGTTAACATTTATGTTTTTTATTTGTAACAGTTTGTATAGATAAATAATTAGTATATAGGTTTTGTTATAGTTTCAATAAGTTGTTAGAGATGAATGTTAATGATGTTGTATGTCAAGTGTTTGATAAAATGCAATTGATTTATAATGAGATATAATTAGTTTATGTTCTTGTTGTAGTTTCAATTAGTTTATGTTACATACTGTTAGTGATTTTGTTGTTGTAATTATGTTAATTTGTTGTTAGAGATGGAAAGTGATGGTGATGTTACTCGATTTCGACATGATAGAGAGACACAATGTGCGTTTGTATGCAGAGAGCGTCATATCAAAAGTCAGATCAAAGCTCAAGCTAAACGACAACACATTAGATGTGAAAGCTCATGCTCTGAAGCACATGTTACCGCTGATGCTTGCACCACCGTTGCCGCCACTATCATATCTACACCATTTCAAGGACCACCATCATCACGATCATGTGTTCAAGAGTTTTTGGGAGTCTGTTGATATGTCTTTGCTACCATATTTTGAAGACCATGTGGCAGCCCAAATATTGGTTGGAGATGTAAGTTTTAATTTTAAATTTCTTTAATTATAAGGTTTAAATATACAAAAAAAAAAATCCTTGTAAATAGTGGTCATTTTGATTTTATACTCTGTAAAACAAATTTCTTTCAATTTGACTTTGTAATTTCAAATCACTTTTAATTTAATCATTCTTCAATTAATTTTATTGAGGTACACAAATTTGATGATGTGAGATACATAATTAGACTAATTTCACGTGGTCCACCATTTCTTGTATAATTGGCAAGTGTGACAAGAATAAGTGATGTTGACTTGGAATTGTTAACTGTTTCTCAACCGTTCACCAAATCCCTTTTACTAGCCAACAAATACCTTTTCAACCTACCATGAGAAAATTCACCTTTGTTTATGGTTGTGTTGCCTGAGTGCAACACATGATCAATCTATGGCTTTACAATTTTCTCCTTCACCACATTCAATATAGTACTTTCTACATATTTGAGAAATTTTGAATGTTTTTCACATATACTTTTGAATCAATAACAACACCAACATATGCATCCTCTAAAATGAGATTTTACTACAATGACCTAAGTCCTCATTTTAGTCTTCAATAATTTTTTCGGTTCGACATGTTTCACATTTGCATATATAGATTTAGGAAGCTTTACCTTCACATCCAACTTTCATTTAGCTCTGACATACTTTAAATTATGATACCGACAAACTAAACTAGTAGAGGTTGGAAAAATATTTGCAACCACATTCATCAATGCAGTATCTCTGTCAGTCACAATTGCCTTGGGAATCTTGTTTTCAAACATCAAGAAATTATGAAACATCTCTAGGACCTAAGTGAAATTATCCTTTCAAACCCGAAAGAAGCAAACTCAACTGAATATGTCATCTCTGTTAAAGTCACATCAACTAGCCCAAAAAAAGAAATTTGATATTGATTAGTTTTATAAGTCGAATCATCAACACAATCGGAAAAGTGTTAAACAACTTGAGTAATTGAAGATGAGTCCAAAAAGTATCCTAAATTTCAATTTGAGACTTATCAATTGTTATATATCTATATGTAATCATCTAAGAGTTTCAACAAATGTTTCATTTTTTATGTCGGAACCGTTATAGAAGTCACGACAAACTTGTTTCATTGTAGTCACACTTTCATTTCTTCTGTCTTTCAAACTCATTAGGATATTTTTTTGGTGAGACCATATTCCTTGTCATCTCAACAACAAGTCCCTTCTCTTCCTCATTTAAGCGACCTACAACAAGATGACCTTCTAACTTTTGTTCCATCTCATAGTCGTATGTTCCTAACATAACACTAACATTCCATTAGTTGGTTGTTAAGAAACAACCACACAAACTTGAATGGACATTCAGATCTCCTAGATACTATGTTTTCGCGTATAAACTTCTTATTGGTTTTATTATACACATCATCGCTTTCACAATCCAATACAAAAAAATTGTTTTCTTTGATCCGAACCATGATTAGATTTTGTAATTACCACTACAAACCATATTATTGCAGCCTGGCGACGAACCTAAGGAATCAAATCATCTCGGGAGCTATATTTATTATCAATAATAAAGTTTATACCGACATCAATGTCATTCATTGTTGGCTCTGCAATATCCGGATTTACATAAGTTATTTCCTTGGGTTTCAAGTCAACTATGGGATTTGCTTTCAATTTAGCTGAAGGATAAAGTTTGCTTTCAGTTGCAGGCTCATGTTTTAAATCAGGTGCCAAAAAATGTTCGAATTCAGCTTTAGGTTTAACTGTTAAGACAAACTCTCAATTTATGTTTTGACAAAAATAAACAAAAGTTAATTAAGAATATTATTATGATTCTAAATGTTATGTAAATTTAACATGTGATTTTGAGTGGATTAATTCAAAGATAGGACTCAAGCAAAGTAAAGATCTCAACAATAAAAGATAAAAATTGAACATATAAGAAAGGAGAACATTCTGGACAAAATATGTAAAAACGAAGAATGTTCTCTAGGACCAAGACTGATCATAACAACTCCAAGGTCAATCAATCTCAACTAGTTAAAAGAAGTTTAAGCCTTTGAATTTTAAATCAATATCATCCGCACTTAGCAAGGAACAAATTGAGATAATCAAATTCAAAGAAACTACTTGAATCGTAAAGAGAGAATATCACGAATTAGGAAAACCAGACAAATCTGAACCTTCTCAATCTTGAAATGTCAAAAAAAGATAAACGATCTTGAAATTTACAAGACATCTAGAATGATCAAGACTGAACCTTCAGATTGATAATCAAAGATCAAAGACTAGGACTCCAAATTGAGCATCAATATCCAAAATTTTCATTAACATAATGTAGAAGTTTATCATCATTCTCCAAGCTGTTTTGACAGAATCAAAACTCTAGATCGAAGAAAAAACATCAACAAATATATTTGAAGTATAAAGGATCATTAAATACAAGAGAAATCTGATCAAGAACAAAGAAATCAGCCTAGTCAACAGAAATAAAAAAGTATTCAAATGATGGAATATTTTTAATCATATAAATTGGTTTTGGTCAAAACTTACAGAGCACTACCAACAGATCTTTTGACCATTATTAATTGCTCTAAAATGTCTATAAAAAGGAAGACCAATGCTAAGGGAAATCAGAATTCCAAGTGCTAACAAGGCTAGAACAACCACTCACATTTATATACTTGAAACTCTCTCATTATTCAAAGAATTAAGAATCAATCTGATCACTTTTCATTACTCTGTTATTTTGTACTGAATTATTTGTAAAGAATCGAATCTCAAACAAGAGTTGAGACATCTCAGATTCAGTAAAAAACAATCTCATCATAATTATAAAACTCGAACCATAAGAGTTTAGTATAGTTTGGGTAGATTGTAAGAAATTCTATCAAGGTTGATAAGTGACCTGATTAATCTCTTTATGGGTGGAAAGAATTTAAGTTTGTAAAGATCAAGGTTGATCTGTGCTAGGTGCTGTAAAACCAAAAAGGTTCTTTGTTTTGAACACTTAGTGAAAATCTCACAGTTGTGCGGACTAGACGTAGCCCGAGTTGGGCATACCATGATACATCCGTGTGTGGTATTCTCCCTCTTATTTCTTTATTTATCAAGTCTGATTAATCACTTAAAGTTAAAAACATAAATTGAATTTCTGATTTTACGCTAACCAAGAATTTTCTCGGTTTTATGATAAAAACCAAAAACGTTCTCTTTTTTTTGATAAAAACCAAGAACGTTCTCCGTTTTCAATTTTCTTAAACCAAGATCATTTTTGAGTTGAATTTTTAGGAATTTTTAGGAAAATTTTAAATTGGGAGATTTACATTTCAAACTCCAATTTCTTGTAAATCGATATTGCTACTTCATTAACCATAACTAAATACAAACATTTAATTACACATGTTCACATTTTTTTTTTAAATTTGAATATGTAATCCAAAGGTTCAAAGAAAGACTCCAAGACCTTGAAATGTCCATCCTCCTTTTTCGTGTGTTGAAATTATTTTGATGACTTGACCAAAAACCACCACTTATTCAAAGAGAGGATCAACATTCTTTAAATATCATTGGGCTTTATGAGGGTTGGATTTGGTCCAAACTAAACCAGTAATCTATTATACATCCTTATGTTTAGACCTCGTACCATTACATTTGGAATGAAAAATACTAAAATGCCATTTTGAACAATAAATTAGCAAAATATCAATTTCCCTATATTATGTGAACGACTAGAAGCCCAGATCCCATTTTTTTCGTTGTTCCTTATGTTTTTAAAAAAGGAAAACTCAGAACACATTTTTTGTTCTATACCTTTTATGAGTGAAATATTCATAAGACATATATATTCCATAAGTTTTTGGATTTTGAAAAACTCGGAATAAAAAATGTATTCGAGTGTTTCAGCAATAAAAAAACAAAATTGAAATATAAATTACATTCCGAGTGTTCGAAATTCAAAATATCTGAAATATATATTAATTTTTTTATTATTTTTTAAATAGTGATCAGAAGCTTATATGTAAAGATGGTGAAATGATTCCTTGAATTGGTATTATTTGAAAGTGATAGTTTGAAATATAATATCTGCATTCGTGAAAAAAGATGACATAGAGAGATTAAATAATTTCATTTTTTTTTTGAGATGGCTATTACTTTAAAAAACATGACTACTATGTAATAATATATGAATTTAATTTTAAAATTGATTAATCACTAAAGCTCACTATTTAGTGGTCAATAGGTTATGGAAGTTGATTGGCGAATCATCTCAAGTTTAATGGTCTTCAATGACCATTATATGGATAGTAATGAATTTTAATTCTTGATGGTAGAATCAAGCCTATAAATAACATTTAATCCATAAGCTTACTTTCATCTTTTCATTCAGAAAAATACATTATCTATATTGGAGAAAGTAAGAGTTTGGAAGAATCAAAGACAATACACTCACAACACTATAACAATGGTGGGAGGTAAATTGTATTTTTAGTTATTTGCATTGGTTTATTTGTTAAATGTTCATTTATTTCTAGAACATAAAATCATTTATAATTATCACATATGGCATCAATTAAAATAAATTTTTTTAAATTAAAATAAATGAATTTTTTCAAATAAATTTATAATTATCACATATGGCATTAAGTTGTATTTATAGTTATTTTTATACATAAATTTTTTTAAATTAAAATAAATGAATTTTATTCA